>CAHIKZ030000302.1:5832500-5865000 GCA_903632075.3 Acanthosepion pharaonis
CTTCGGGCAAGCGCTTAGAATATGTTTGAGCGTACTTTTCCTGGCACAGAGTGGGCATGATGGCGACTCGCGCATCCCCCAAGTATGCAAGTTTGCAGGACTCGGTAGTACATCGTACACGGATTGCACTAGAAATTTAATGCGACTGGCGTTGGAGTGCCAGATCTCCGACCAACTTATTTTCCGCCATAAAAAAATTTTCCCAACGTGTCCATGCACCCTGCTGGCTTAGTCCGACCATCTTGCATAATCTTTTTTTCCTCAACATTGGCTCGTACTTCCTCTTGAATTAGTTGTCGTCTCTGTTTACCTCTAGGTTTCTCGATTCGGGTACCAGGAAAGAAGCCCAAGCCCGCATGACCTGATGCCACTGTCCCCATGAGAGCCTTCTGCCTTAAACACTCCTCCGCAATACCCAATTCGCCCTCTGCACTCCATTTCCTTCCATTGCGGACTTCTATGCGAGCTGCCGCCACTTTTGGGTCCTTAGAGTCCCTGTACTGTAGGAATCCTCTTGTTCTAGAAACTACAAATTCCTCCACCAACCCTTTAAAAGGGAGTTGGAGTGCATTTGATTTGCCATATAGTGCAGCACTACTCAGACTTCTCGGCAGTCCCAGCCATCTGCGAAGGTAGCTGTTAATTCTCCTTTTCCATGGCCTCCACTGATGTCATTGGGAAATCGTATATAAACAAAGGCCAGTGAATTCTTGAGAGCACCACGTGCTGGTAAATTCACGCTTTGAAACGGCCCGGAAGTCCAGACTTGTCCACCTTGGCAAGCCATACTTCCAGTTCAGAGATTATCAATCGGATGGATAAAGTGTCCGTTAAGGAGCTGTTAAAAGTTTTACCTAGGCTCTTCACATGTCTCTCTGCATGATATATTATATATATGCACTGGAACTTTCGGTGCAAATGCCAAGCAGTACAGCATGCCGCTTCCAAATTTCTGGTGCAATGAATTGCATCATGGTGCACTTTTTTCTCACAAACGGTGCCTAACTGATCCTGCTATACTGTGCTGTCAACAAAATAAAAAACAAACAATGCACATGCATGAAATTTAAAATGTAATATGCCAACAATTTACCCATCGTACTCTATATTTGGTAGACTCTGATTCTAATGTAAATTTAGTTCTCTTTTTACCGTGGTTTAATTATTAACCGTTTTTGAACTGCTTGTTAGAATTTCTTTTATTGAGATTAGATAAATTTATTTTTAAATTCATTAATTTGTAAGCAAAATAATTTGACCCAAAATTGGTAATAGCTATGAATCTAATTTTTGGTGTTACTACTTAGCAAATCACACCCCTCCTTTCACACTGAGTGCAAAACTGATTTTAAAAAAATAAAAAATTAACCTGCTCTATTATGCCAAGTGCTTCTTTTATTGGAAAAGATTCAGAAGATCTGTGGTTCATAAAAATCTGGACAATTCGTTTGTTAGAGGTTTTGTAAGAAAAATAATTTGCCCAGTTTTTGTGCTGTTCTTACTTTCTTTTTCTCTTTTTGGTTTTGTGGATTTTGTATGCTTTTCTCTTGGCATTATATCCAACCCAGGTTTGAATCTCACCATTGTTGATTTGTCAGGAAGGTAAGTTCTTGAAGTAATCAGTCTGGGGGAAGCAATTCTAGCATACAACAGCTTTGGAATTTGCCTGAAAACCATACCACAGATTGCCTCAAGCCTTACGAGTGTAATTGGGTAGATTGAACATTTTGGAAGCTGTCAATGGTTGTGCTAGCACAAAGTCACAAGTCATCGTGACTGAGGCTTTCAGAGTGTTGGCTAGATAATGCACTCTCTCCCAGAAACTGTAAATAAACTACAGGTGAGCTCTGTGAGTGTTGAACAAACACAAATGTGCCTTAACAGGCTTCTGCAACAGGGATTAACTGGCTGCTCTAATAGATAGCCATCAAAGATATATAAAATACCGAGAAGATTTTTAAAAACATTTTTAATGTATTTTTCTTCATTGGGTAGATAATAATTACCCCAAATGCAGGACTGGTGCAAGGGTCTCGTGCACCCACAATCTATGATTCCCCCACTCTGAATCTATTATACGGCCCCCCCACTCTACTACATCTCAATTTTCATAAGGTATTATTCATATAAAATATAAATTTTATCGTAACCTAATTATGTACAATAAGGATCATATGCACTAAATGTGAACAATTCAACTAGAAAAATGGAAAATAAATACAATTTATCTAAATACAAATGAGAGACATAACATAATAGATCATTCTATCTTAAATTTTTTTTTTTTTTTTAAGCATTACACCCCGAGCAAGGCGTGAAGCCACTAGGATGCAGGGGGTTGCAGAAGATTTGGAGTGAGAGCAGATAGGAGTGATAGGATGAGGAGAGGGATAGTGGATAGATCAAGGTAACTGGAGATGTCGATTGACATTACATTTGAATAGTTGGAGATTATAGCTCTCAGGGAAACAGTAATAGGGAAGGGTGCTCCACAGGCAAGAGGTGCAGGGTATGAAGCTATTGGAGTAGAAGAGACGGCTACATTTAAAAGTTTCTACAGTGAAAGGGTGAGAGCAGGATGCCAGCCTCGTAGGGCGCTTGAATTCATGAAGTCTGGGAACCAGTGAAAGCAGCTCATCGAAGCAATTACCATGAAAGTATTTGTAAAAAAGACAGAGAGAGGCGACAGCACATCTGTGAGAGAGCAACTGTAGACGAGATACCAGATCAAGACCATTTATATTACATATCTGCCTCTGGATCTTGTCAAGAACTCCGAGGTAAACAGAAGGTGCACCAGACCATATATGGCAGCAATACTTGATGCAAGGGTGAATGGTTGATTTGTATATTTGAAGTATCGATTTTGGGGAGAAAAATTTCCTGTTGCAGCACAGAGAACCAACTTTCCTTGCAGTGGACGAAGCAATTGACTCAATGTATTTGTTCCATCTCAGGTCAGCAGTCAATGTGAGACCGAGCAGACGCAGAGAGTTGCTCTCAAGAAGTTGACTATCAGACATTCTAATGAGGGGCAGGGAAGGATCTCTATGGTGATTAATAGAGAGTAGTTTAGTTTTTGAGGCGTTAAAGTTGACCAGCCAATTCTTGCCCCAATTAACAACCGATTGGAGGTCCATTTCAAGACGAGCGGCCAGGTTAGTTTTGTCAGTGACACTAGATTTGTTTTTGAGGCAGGAGTAAATAAATCAACAATGTTTTGCAGAAATTTCTAATATCAATTTTCAACATTATGGATGAAAACTAGCGAATTTTATATAGTGTTTTTGAGACTTAGCATGAGCAAAATAAATTCATGGATTTGGACACCCCCCCTATAATGACATCTAAATCTACGAAAATTCATCATCCTTTAATGTTTTGTTGTGCTTAGTTTAATTTGTAAAATATAAAAATCTAATTATCTGTCAAAGTAAATATTGATAAGATAGCGAGGGTCACAAAGCACTGCATGGGGCCTCCAATCAGGATCCCTTGCCCTCTACGTTGGGTAGAGGTCACAGGTCGTATGTACGGGCCCTTCCCAGATGCAGACTTATTGTTTTGTTGTATGTAAATGTATGAGGTTATTTTATTTTTGTTAACTTGTGATAGAAGTTTAATTTTAAACCAGTATCAGTTGGAATAAACAGAAAAGATATACAGTTCCAAAAACATCTTGAAGTATTCATAAAAACCATAATAATTCTTTTATAATTGAATATACAATTTAACTGAAGTGTGGCATAAGGTCTTAAAAAGCCAAGGAAAATCCTTTAGTGACTGAATAATGATGCTCTGAATTTATATAAATGAAAGATTTTGTTAAAAAAATGCTGATAATTGTTGTATCAGTCTAATATAGAAGTATAGTATAGCTGGCCAGTCGTATTCGAAGAAACCCATTTACTATGGCAGCTAGCCAATCCCCATTGCAGACTCTTGCTCAGGCGTATTTGTGTTTATTCAACACCCACGGAGCCCACCTGTGGTTTATACTGCAACTATGCTGAGCAGACCTTAGTTACAGTTTCTGGGAAAGAGCGTGTTATCTAGTGTTATCAACAATTTGAACAATGCCAGTATGCTCAAGCCCTTGGCCACAATGACTTGTGGCTTTGTGCTAACAAAACTATCAATGGCCTCCAAGGGTTCTGTCTACCTAGTTTCACTCACAAGGCTTGGTAGGATTTTCAGGCACTTTCCAAATGTGCTGCACGCTGGGATCGACTCCTCCAGTCCAATAAAACTAGAAAGTCTCCTTCCTGATAAGTCAACCATGATAAAATTTGTACCCGGGTTTCATAACCAGAATGTGAACATTCTAACCACTCAGCCATGCGCCCATAATCAGTCAATTATATAAAAATGTATGTATATATATGTGTTGTTTTTATGCCCTTTCTTTATGTTATCTTGTTACTTATATTCCATTTCCCCACCTTTTTGTGAAGATCTAGAAGGGGTAAAGATCTATAAGGGGTGAACAAATACAGCAGAAAAAGTAAGATATTTTATTCAGGTTACGAGCCATTCCCTTTGTTATTCTTGCAAAAACATTTGTAGACACACCCTTTTTAAGCTACACTTGGATAACGACCAACCATTCGCTGATATGAACAGGATTCAGGAAGTGAATGAAAAAGCAAAATTAGTCAAATTTTGAACATGGATAAAACAAAAACAATAAAACTTTAAATAAGATATTTCCACTTGTTTGAGATTTTTAAATTATCTAAAAATTACTGAAACTTCATGAACCAGTATTACTAAATATTTATTTCTTTATGTGATTATTACTATTCAATAACAGTTTTAGCAGATAATCCTTTAATTAGAGGAGGAAATCTTTATCTATCTATCTATCTATCTATCTATCTATCAGTCTAAATGTTTTTATTGACCTATATCTCTGTTTTATCTATCTGTATGTTTTTATCTGTTTTATCTATCTCACTGTCTGTTTTTATCTATCTATCTGTTTGTCTGTCTCTGTTTGTTCACATCTGTTTGTCTGTCTCTGTTTGTTCACATCTGTTTGTCTGTCTCTGTTTGTTCACATCTGTTTGTCAGTCTCTGTTCACATCTGTTTGTCTGTCTCTGTATGTTCACATCTGTTTGTCTGTCTCTGTATGTTCACATCTGTTTGTCAGTCTCTGTTTGTTCACATCTGTTTGTCAGTCTCTGTTCACATCTGTTTGTCTGTCTCTGTTTGTTCACATCTGTTTGTCAGTCTCTGTTTGTTCACATCTGTTTGTCAGTCTCTGTTTGTTCACATCTGTCTGTCAGTCTCTGTTTGTTCACATCTGTCTGTCAGTCTCTGTTTGTTCACATCTGTCTGTCAGTCTCAGACTGTTCATATTTGTATCTTGGTCTCAGTCTGTTCATATCTGTCTATCTGTTTTTATCAATCTTTTTGTCTGGTGGTCTTAATCTTTTCATATCTGTTTGCCTGTCTCATTCGGATCATGTCTGTCTATATCTGTCTGTTCATCTATTAGTCTGTCTGTCTCAGTCTGTTCATATCTGTCTGTCTGTCTGTCTCTATCTATCTATCTATCTATCTATCTATCTTTCTATCAGACTGTCTTAGTAACCATTACATCATCATGAAGCAAAAACATTTTAATTTAATTTTAGATTAAAATTTAACTTATAACTCTGCCCAGCTATCAATTTATGAATCCACTGATGTATATTGAGCAGGCTTTTTAGTTTTACTTAAAGCTGAAATAGTTACTGATTTCCAGCCAGTGTCAGAGACCCGTGTCCAGCTTCATGTAACAGTGAGAATTTTGAATGCTGATTTTCTCGGCAGTCAGAACTTCTCCACCTAAAACAATGGTTCGCCCCTATCATCATTATCTCCATTTTAGCTTGAGCCAAGTTCCTACACGCAAGCCACTCATCTGCCTCTGGATGGCATGCCACTAGCATTTACTACTGGTGGCCTGCTGGTGACGTGTTAATCTCGGCAATGTTACCACTGGCGGGCCTCTAGAGGCCCACTGATGGCATGTTGGTGGCTGCCACCAGAGTACCACTGGTGTTGCCAGTGGCGGTCCGCTCACTAAGCACTACCAGCTTGCGTGTAGGGGTGTTATGTAAATATCAAGAAAAATGCCCTTTATAATATATATGTTCTAGCCATGGAGCAGCAGTTAGTAAAACTATTGCACGCTATTCACTGGTGTAGTAATCTTAGCTATTACTAAGTACTACATTATGGAGGCCTTGTGACAAACTAGTAAAAACAAATAAATATTAACTTTCACCATGCATTTATATAACTTTTGATATATCAATCCTACAATTCCTTTTAATGAAACCCATGAAAAAAACAAAAGGAAAAGCAAAGAAAGGGGAAAAGAAAGAAGAAAAGAAAGGAAAAAGGAAACTAGAAAAAAAAAGAAAAAATAAGAAAGGAAAGAAAAGATAAAAAAGAAAAGGAAAAAAGGAAACTGAAAAAGCAAAGAAAGGAAAAAAAAAAGAAAGAAGTAAAAAAAAAAATGGAAAAAGGAAATAGAAAAGAAAAAGAAAAAATAAGAAAAAGAAAAGATAAAATAAAAAAGAAAACCTGAAAGGAAAAAGAAAAGAAAAACAAAAGGAAAGAAAAAGAAAACATAAAATAAAGGGAAAGAAATGGAAAAGGAAAGAAAAAGAAAGAAAAGAAAAGGATGAAAAAAAAGAAAGAGAAAGAAAAAAACAAAACAAAAAAAAAAATTTCTAAGCATGGTAAGTTAATAAGCAAGAATAAAATAAAATGAATAAAGAAAAATGAAAGAAAATTAAAGTAAAAAGAAGAGAAAAATATAAAAGAAAGAAAAAAAAAGAAAGAAAATTTTCCAAGCATGTTTAGTTAATAAGAATGAAAAGGGGAGATGGAAAAAGAAAAAGTTAGAGATCTTCAATTGGTTGTCATGTTTTAACCAACAGCCTTTGCTTAAACAAGTGTTACCTGGTCACCTGTCAGAGCAGCTAAAAATAGACAAGTGGCCCATATACAAGGCAATCTTCTTTATCAAAGAAAGCCACAAACATTATGAAACATTTACAATCATAGATTCTTTTTTTTCTTTTGACGCTTTTACCATTTTCATTTTTATTTTTTACAATGGCACTAGCATCAAAGAATTTTAATGCCTTTTAGATTTAATTTTATCTGCATGGGATATCCTTATAGTAGAAACAACACCGACTGAATTACTTCAAGTGGAACCAGAGTAAGTTATATAATATCACTATTTCATTTCTTTGTTCGTTCAATATACCTATAAGCACTAAGGTTACTTTAACTTTTATAATTTTTCCCAATTTCTTGGAATTCAAAAGGAACATTACTTTCATTAACCTAGTGATTTGTTCAATGAGAATTTGATATTTGATGTTATATTTTACTTTTAATATTAAAACAGATGTTGGTTCTTTCATCTTTTCTTTATTAGGGTTAATATATGTATACGTGATTTGCTAGGCTTATTAGTCACATTTTCTTTTTAGTTTATTATATAAAGATATCAATTTTATATACTAAGATTGAAATCTGTTAATCAATTGAACACTGGATTTTTCCATCAGTTATCAATTTGTCTGTCTATCAGTCTGTTCAAAGCAGTCAGCTAATCTATATCAGACTATTCATATCTGTTTGAGTCTATTCGTATATATCTATCTGTTTTAGTCTATTTGTATATATCTATCTATGTTAGTCTGTTTGTATATATCTATCTATTTTAGTCTATTCATATCTATCTATCTTAGTCTATTTGTATATATCTATCTATTTTAGTCTATTCATATCTATCTATCTATCTTAGTCTATTTGTATATATCTATCTATTTTAGTCTATTCATATTCATCTATCTTAGTCTATTTGTATATATCTATCTATTTTAGTCTATTCATATCTATCTATCTATCTTTTAGTCTATTTGTATATATCTATCTATTTTAGTCTATTCATATCTATCTATCTTAGTCTATTTGTATATATCTATCTATTTTAGTCTATTCATATCTATCTATCTTAGTCTATTTGTATATATCTATCTATTTTAGTCTATTCATATCTATCTATCTTAGTCTATTTGTATATATCTATCTATTTTAGTCTATTCATATCTATCTATCTATCTTAGTCTATTTGTATATATCTATCTATTTTAGTCTATTCATATCTATCTATCTTAGTCTATTTGTATATATCTATCTATTTTAGTCTATTCATATCTATCTATCTTAGTCTATTTGTATATATCTATCTATTTTAGTCTATTCATATCTATCTATCTTAGTCTATTTGTATATATCTATCTATTTTAGTCTATTTGTATATATCTATCTATTTTAGTCTATTCATATCTATCTATCTTAGTCTATTTGTATATATCTATCTATTTTAGTCTATTCATATCTATCTATCTTAGTCTATTTGTATATATCTATCTATTTTAGTCTATTCATATCTATCTATCTTAGTCTATTTGTATATATCTATCTATTTTAGTCTATTCATATCTATCTATCTTAGTCTATTTGTATATATCTATCTATTTTAGTCTATTCATATCTATCTTAGTCTATTTGTATATATCTATCTATTTTAGTCTATTCATATCTATCTTAGTCTATTTGTATATATCTATCTATTTTAGTCTATTCATATCTATCTATCTTAGTCTATTTGTATATATCTATCTATTTTAGTCTATTCATATCTATCTATCTTAGTCTATTTGTATATATCTATCTATTTTAGTCTATTCATATCTATCTATCTTAGTCTATTTGTATATATCTATCTATTTTAGTCTATTCATATCTATCTATCTTAGTCTATTCATATCCATCTATCTTAGTCTATTCCTAAGTCTATTCATATCTATCTATCCCTATCTATTTTAGTCTATTCCTATCTATCTTATTTTAGTCTATTCCTATCTATCTATCTATCTATCTTAGTTTATACATATCTATCTATTCATATCTATCTATCTTAGTTTCTTCATATCTATCTAGTGATCTTAGTCTATCTATATCTATCTCAGTCTATTCAGATTTTTATCTCTTTGTCTATTCCTATCTAAGATAGATCTGAATAGACTAAGATAGATAGATAGATTGATAGATAGGAATAATCTATCTCATTCTGTTTCTATATATCTATCTTAGTCTATTCATATCTATCTATCTATCTTAGTCTATTTGTATATATCTATCTATTTTAGTCTATTCATATCTATCTATCTTAGTCTATTTGTATATATCTATCTATTTTAGTCTATTCATATCTATCTATCTTAGTCTATTTGTATATATCTATCTATTTTAGTCTATTCATATCTATCTATCTTAGTCTATTTGTATATCTATCTATTTTAGTCTATTCATATCTATCTATCTTAGTCTATTTGTATATATCTCATCTATTTTAGTCTATTCATATCTATCTATCTTAGTCTATTTGTATATATCTATCTGTTTTAGTCTATTCTTATCTATCTATCTTAGTCTATTTGTATATATCTATCTATTTTAGTCTATTCATATCTATCTATCTTAGTCTATTTGTATATATCTATCTATTTTAGTATTCATATCTATCTATCTTAGTCTATTTGTATATCTATCTAATTTAGTCTATTCATATCTATCTATCTTAGTCTATTTGTATATATCTATCTATTTTAGTCTATTCATATCTATCTATCTTAGTCTATTTGTATATATCTATCTATTTTAGTCTATTCATATCTATCTATCTTAGTCTATTTGTATATATCTATCTATTTTAGTCTATTCATATCTATCTATCTTAGTCTATTTGTATATATCTATCTATTTTAGTCTATTCATATCTATCTTAGTCTATTTGTATATATCTATCTATTTTAGTCTATTCATATCTATCTTAGTCTGTTGTATATATCTATCTATTTTAGTCTATTCATATCTATCTATCTTAGTCTATTTGTATATATCTATCTATTTTAGTCTATTCATATCTATCTATCTTAGTCTATTTGTATATATCTATCCTATTTTAGTCTATTCATATCTATCTATCTTAGTTATTTTGTATATATCTATCTATTTTAGTCTATTCATATCTATCTATCTTAGTCTATTTGTATATATCTATCTATTTTAGTCTATTCATATCTATCTATCTTAGTCTATTTGTATATATCTATCTATTTTAGTCTATTCATATCTATCTATCTTAGTCTATTCATATCCATCTATCTATCTTAGTCTATTCCTAAGTCTATTCATATCTATCTATCCCTATCTATTTTAGTCTATTCCTATCTATCTTATTTTAGTCTATTCCTATCTATCTATCTATCTATCTTAGTTTATACATATCTATCTATCTATCTTAGTTTATACATATCTATCTATTCATATCTATCTATCTTAGTTTCTTCATATCTATCTAGCGATCTTAGTCTATCTATATCTATCTCAGTCTATTCAGATTTTTATCTCTTTGTCTATTCCTATCTAAGATAGATCTGAATAGACTAAGATAGATAGATAGATTGATAGATAGGAATAATCTATCTCATTCTGTTTCTATATATCTATCTTAGTCTATTCATATCTGTCTTAGTTAATAACTTATATCTCTGTTGGGATTACATAACCAAATATATATATATATGTGTGTGTGTGTGTGTGTATACAATATATATGTATATGTTACTATTTTACGTATTTTTTTATATATATTTTAGTCTATTCATATGTATCTATCATTCTATCTATATCAAGTTGTTGATGTTGATACCTCTTTTTCTCCCATATATATATATATATATATATATATATATATATATATATATATATAATCAGGCAACTTAAGTATTAACATATTATTAATCAATAATTGTTCTCGTCTTACTCATTGATAAAAAAGAAACTAGTAAAAAGTGTATACTTCATGGTGTTTGCAGGTTTCAAATGCGACTATGTTCTGTTATAGATATTAATGACTTAATCACATAGGAGTAATGCGAGACCTTTCAGAAAAGAAAAGTAGAAAATATGCTGACACAGCAGGAAATATATATTTGGAGTCAACAAGTGACAATTTCGAGTTAAAATGTTAAATAAAAGACAGGTTTCTTCTCATCTATCTATTTCATTGTTTCTATCTATCACATTCTGTTACTATCTAATCTATCTAATTATTTTAATCTCTATGTATCTTAGTCTCTTCATAACTATCTATTCCTATTTATATATCTTTGTCCATTCATATCTATCTCATTCTGTATCTGTCTGTCTATCTATCAATCTATTTCATTCTGTTTCTATCTATCTATCTATCTATCTATCTATCTCATTCTGTTTCTACCTATCTATCTCTCATTCTGTTCCTATCTATCTATCTATCTATCTATCTATCTCATTCTGTTTCTACCTATCTATCTCTCATTCTGTTCCTATCTATCTATCTATCTATCTATCTATCTATCTATCTCATTCTGTTCCTATCTATCTATCTATCTATCTATCTATCTATCTATCTCATTCTGTTCCTATCTATCTATCTATCAATCTCATTCTGTTCCTATCTATCTATCTATCTATCTATCTATCTATCTATCTATCTATCTCATTCTGTTCCTATCTATCTATCTATCTATCTATCTATCTCATTCTGTTCCTATCTATCTATCTATCTATCTATCTATCTATCTATCTATCTCATTCTGTTTCTATCAATCTATTTCATTCTGTTTCTATCAATCTATTTCATTTCTGTTTCTATCTATCAATCTATTTCATTTCTGTTTCCTATCTATCTATCTATCCTCATTCTGTTCCTATCTATCTATCTATCTATCTATCTATCATCTATCTCATTCTGTTCCTATCTCTATCTCTATCTATCATCTATCTATCTATCTATCTATCTATCTATCTCATTCTGTTCCCATCTATCTATCTATCTATCTATCTATCTATCTATCTCATTCTGTTTCTATCTATCTATCTGCCTCATTTCTGTTCCTATCTATCTATCTATCTATCTCATTCTGTTCCCATCTATCTATCTATCTCATTTCTATATCTATCTATCTATCTATCTCATTCTGTTTATCTATCTATCTATCTATCTATCTATCTATCTATCTATCTATCTATCTATCTATCTCATTCTGTTCCTACATATCTATCTCATTCTGTTCCTATCTATCTATCTATCTATCTATCTATCTATCTATCTATCTATCTCATTCTGTTCCTATCTATCTATCTATCTATCTATCTATCTATCTATCTATCTCATTCTGTTCCTATCTATCTATCTATCTATCTCATTCTTTTCCTATCTATCTATCTATCTATCTATCTATCTCATTCTGTTCCTATCTATCTATATATCTCATTCTGTTCCTATGTAATCTATCTATCTAATTCTTTTCATCTCTATGTATTTAGTCTATTCGTATCTTTTCATCTCTACATATATTTAGTCTATTCATATTTATATATCTTTGTCCATTCATATCTATCTATCTCATTCTGTTTCTATCTATCTATCTATCTATCTATCTATCTATCTACTTTGTTTAGCTTTTGGAATGCGCATTTCGAATTTCGGTGTTGCATTTTCAATTTCTTGTTAAAATAATTCATAGATATTTCAACTTCTGACTTTGTTTGATATTGATATCTTGAATTTGTAGCATGAATCTTGCTTTTTTTTCTCTTTTTGCAATTGATGATTCGTCCCTTTTTCTTGCTTTCTTCTACTACCCTGTCTAGTAGTGTTGTTTTTTTTTCTGTGCCAGTCACCAGCACAGTGTCATCTGCAGTAAGATGATTTTGACATTTTGATAATTTTTAGACAAGTTCAGAATTACCATATTTGATGGCATATAAAGCAGTTTTTGTCTCCAAAAACCACTCAAAAAATATCTCCAGGTTTTAAGTACAAAGTTGAGGTAACTTGTAGCTAATGTTTACCCAGACACTACATGCTTACCAGTGTACTTAGCCTAATTCATTTATATAAATGACTGTCCCTCTTATTTGACTTCTTGCTTAACTGGTATTTTCATCTCAATTGGTATGTTGTTTTTATAAAATTTTATAAAATATCTTCTGCTAGAGCTAAACTGGTTTCTCTCTCTCTCTCTCTCTCTCTCTCTCTCTATATATATATATATATATATATATATATATATATATATATATATATATTCTGCCTGAATTTCTGGTATCAAGAACAATCATCATTTACTTTCAGATTAATGTCCTCATTTATGTTGTTATTATCACAATGTTTCAATAACTGTACCATCTGGCCTTCTTTAGGGTAACCTTTAGGAAATTTAAATCTTGGTAACCTTTAGGTGTAGATTAAATAAAGGGTTCAGTTCAAAAGAAATTCTTCAGGGATAGATTGTTTTCAGCCCTCTGTTCATATCTATTGGTATTTTCTGTTACTTTTCTGTATTACTCTGTTATAGATCTCCTTGTTTCCACTGATTTTAACCATGTACTAACTCACTTAAAGACTGAACTCGCAATTGGTAATGCTAATGATAGTATTAATTATTTCCTTATAAGGAAATATTTGCATTCATTCACCGAGTAGCTTGTACTGTGTGTTGAAGTTTATAAAATCTTCCTCCTAAAATAATTTTTCAGGAAAATAGGTCTCTAAAGTTCATTAACTGTTATTAGTGTTTCCAATACTGACGGGGGTTTCCTTCCTAACTTTTTATTTGAAGTAGTGTGGAATATCAACATTTTGATGATGTCATTATTTTCTCTTTGAGTCACATGTGGAATCCATTTTAGCTGTTGCTGCTCCTCAAGTAATATGGTTTCTGTTATTTGGTACAGTTCTTTTTGATTCTGTAATGCCAGTCCACAATTTCCAAGGAAGGATGGTTTTCACTAAGACCCATAGATTTCACTCGCTGAATGCCATTGATAACCATCAATCTGAGAAAAAGTTGTATACAACTGACAATTTAGATATTTTGGAATAGATTTGGCACCATGCATGACATCCATATGAAAGTCTCTATCTGATTAAGAACATGACTCGAATTTTCAGATTAATGTTTTTGTTTTGTAGCAATGTGCGGTGTTGGTGAAACTACCTCTAGTGCAGTGTATTCTATCTCCTATACTAAATTTGTTATAACTGATCTATGTATTGAGATATTTTCCTCATCTTTGTTGCCAAATTTATCACAATGTTTCGGCCATTGTATGCTCTGGCCTTCTTCAGGTGGTTGGAATGTCAAACTGAACCCTTTATTTCGCTTACTGTGGTAGACTGTTTTAGTTCCATGTGCCATGTTTAATGGATACCAGTTATCTCCTGTTAATTTACCTCTCCAAGTTCTCCACTGCCTTAACCAGGTAAAGGGTTCAGTTTGACATTCCAACCACCTGAAGAAGGCCGGAGTGTACAATGGCCAAAATGTGATAAATATGGCAACAACGATGAGGACAATAGTTTGAGTAATGTAAATAGTGTACATAATACCTCATCTCAGAAATAAAGACAGTTATTAATTATAGTTATAAATAATTGTATTAATTATATTAATAAATATAATTGTATTAATTATACTGATGATTACTAATTATATATGATTGTATTCAAACCGTGAAATGAAGGTTGTCCTAAATGGGTTCTCCTCCAGTTCCTTTCATACAAACACTGGTGTTCCCCAAGGATCTATTCTGGATTCCTACATTGTTTCTGATCTTCATCAACGAACTTCCTGATGTCATCAGTTCTTGAGTAGACATCTATGCAGACAACATTACTATCTACTCCTGTCCCCATTGTAAATTCGGCATTGCTGACAGTTAACCTGGCCATTGGATCTTGAAAAGGACCTCCAATCTGTGATTGACTGGGGCAGGAAATGGCTTGCAAATGTTAATGCCTCCAAAATAAAACTGCTCTCATTTACCCACCATAGAGAAACCTCCCTGCCATCAATCAGCATGGCTGATGCTCAACTTCATGAGAGTGTCTCTCTGCACCTTTTCAGTTTCATGTTTTTCACTGACCTGAGGTGGAACAACTACATTGAATCAATAGCTACATCTACCGCAAGGAAAGTTGGTTCTCTGTCATGCCAGAAGGTTTTTCTTGTTTGAGTTCATCCTTCAAATCTACAAAACAACCATTTGTCCTTGTATTGAATACTGTTGCCATAAATGACCTGGTGTTTCCGCTGTTCATCTCGAGGTTTTAGACAAAATCCAGAGACAGATATGCAATGTGATAGTTCCTGATCTGGCAACTCATCTACAGTTACTTTCTCACAAACATGCTGTGGCTTTCCTCTGTCTTTTCTACAAATATTTTCATGACAACTACTCTGATGATCTATTTTCACTGGTGCCCCAATTGCATAAATTATTTGTGCTACTAGGTTGGCATCTTGGCCCCACTCTTTTAATGTCAAAACAGTTAAATGCAACCACTTCTACCCCAACAGCTTCTTCTCTTGCACTTCCTCTCAGTGTAACTCCCTTCCTCTTACTTGCTTCTCTGATAACTATAATCTTCAAAAATTTAAATGTAATGTCAATCGATATCTTCTGATGTCTTGATCTTGATCCCCATCCATCTCTTTATCCTTTCCTCAAACACCCGTCTTTACTCTTATTTTCACTCTCTGTAACCTCTTGCATATTAGTGGCACACCCACCTTTCTTGGGGTGAAATGCTCAAAAAAAAAAATATTGATGATTACTAATTATGTATGATTGTATTAATTATATTAATAATTACATTGATCATATTGATGATTACTAATTATATATAAAAGTATTAATTGTATTGATAATTACTAATTATATTTAATTAATTGTACTGATAATTACTAATTATTTGTAACTGCCATTAATTACATTAATAATTACTAATAATATATAATTGCATTAATTACATTGATAATTACTAATTTTATATAATTGTATTAATGATATTACTAATTACTAATTATACATAATTGTATTAATGATATTACTAATTATATATAATTTATTAATGATATTAATAATTACTAATTATATATAATAGTATTAATGATATTAATAATTACTAATTATATATAATAGTATTAATGATAATGATAATTACTAATTATATATAATTGTATAAATACATTGATAATTACTAGTTATATATAATTGTATTAATTATATTGATAATTACTAATTATGTGTAATTGTATTAATGATATTAGTAATAAAAAATGTTATATTTTTTATTTTCATACAATGATTTTTATCATCCGGCCTAAATA
This sequence comes from Acanthosepion pharaonis, assembly GCA_903632075.3. Taxonomy (NCBI): domain Eukaryota; kingdom Metazoa; phylum Mollusca; class Cephalopoda; order Sepiida; family Sepiidae; genus Acanthosepion; species Acanthosepion pharaonis. The sequence continues at coordinate 5,848,806 of CAHIKZ030000302.1, forward strand.
AATAATTTCATTTTCTGCCAGTACCTTGATGTGTTTTACTGTCTATTTTCTTGCTTTTAAATTTAAATTTAGAATGAAATGTTTCTTAATTTATTACTTGTTACAAGATAACAGCCTGAGAAAAAATAACATTTTTGTTTTTGTTTTATCAGCTCTTTTATGATAAAAATAACATTTTCTCAAAGTTATTTATAATTTACTTTTCTGGTCAGTGGACATAAATATAGTAAGTTAAAAAATATTCACTATGGGAATGCCATTAATAAAAACATATTTCAATAGAATTTTCTTCCACTTTATATAGTGCCTGTAAAATATTTGTTTTTCTATAAATAAAAGCTGAATTAGGCTAAATAATGCAACAGATGTTTCACTAAGGTGATTTTTTTTATTTGTCTATTAAAGAACATACATTTGTTTTATGAACAGCTATGAAAAAAATACTTTCAAGTATGGTTTTTAGTTGTTACCCAATTATTATTGATTTGTAATGTATAACATTGGCAGTGGTTATGAGTACAAATATTATGAACTTGACTTCTATTTTCAAATGACCAACAAAAGGAAATTGATTTATCATTTTCATTTATACGACGTAGACCACTTGGGAGCAACTAGTGAAAACATTAGGGCAATTGATGAAATATTGCATGAGAAATTTCTTTATTCTAGGTCTTCTTATTCAGACATTGAAATGAAAAGTAATTTAAGACAATTTATTGATGATGATGAAAAGAGAGAAAACATTGATTGCCTGAAGGCTGCTTATGTGATATCTCATGAGAAATGTCTTTTTATCTCAGGTATTGAAATGGATAGTGATAGGATTCTTCTTCTTCTTCTTTTTCTTCTTCTTGCTTTCATGTTTGAAAAATCAATTAACCCATAGGGTTGATAAAAGTCCACAAAAAGATGGAGTAAAATAAGTAATAAAAAATAATAGTGATAATAAAACTTAATGATTGGTCCATATTTTATTACTAGTTTTATTTTTATGCCATCTTATTATTGTTGCTTTTTTATCACGATAAAAAGCAACAATAATAAGATGGCATAAAACTAGTGATAAAATAATGAAGAATGTATCAATACAGAGTATTGTAAGAAAAGGCAACAATGACAACATAAAGTAAAGCTAGTAATAAAATAATAGTAATAATGAACATTTTGAACATAGTGTTGAAATAAAAAGCAATAATAATGAAGAATGTAATGACTTCAGTTTGAGCTGGTACATACAAGTGCTACATGAAATGCTTGTACTCTGACTATATTTAGTACACCCCCACGTGGGCATCATGTGGCACAAGGCCGGTTTAACGTGGGATCTCCGAGCCCGTGGGCTCGGCCAAAATATACCATTGAACCCCATATAAACGAGGTTAGGGGTCTGTTTACCTCCCCGAAAGAGAATCCATGTAGCCTCTTTCGGGTTCCTCCCCGCCCGAAGGCAGAGAGTTCGACCAAACAGCCGGTCAGGACTTGCACTTCGACTGACTATGCTTGTACTCTGACAGATTACTTGATATGTTGTCCTTTTATTTATACCCCATGTGTATATATCATAGTAGACACAAAATCCATCAAATATTTCGCAGAAAAATACTCGAAGAGTATAAAATTTTTTATAACATAATAACCACTCATGCTTAAAAGTAAAATCTTTGCAGATATTTTATATTTGTTTTAAACACTGTGTAATTTTTATCTTTCTGTGTTAAGTTAATCAAATTTTAAGTTGATGTCCACTCAGTAGGGATATTGCATTTTAATAATATTAATTCAAAAGACGTTTTTATTTTATCTGAAACTGAACAGATATTTTTTGAATTTTATTTACTGATAGTTCACTTAATAGAAGTCCCAAGAGACACTCAAGGTAGATGATTACTGAATGAGATTAAAGGAGGGGTAAGGTGGAATGTATATTAGGATATTTAGGATAGATATCAGTTGACTTAGTTTAAATTCATAAAATCAAGATTCCTAAGACTAAGAGGAAAGCTCAATAGAATAATTATGAATACTTAAAGTTTTTATTCGCAAACACTACGCTACATATAAAAAAAAAAGACAAAATAACATTGATTCCAGAAAACGTTTCTTGAATGAATTATAAACCATTATTTTGATGATAATGAAAAAATTAAGAGGTAAATTTTCATTTTAACACCCGAGCGCTAATATCCCTTCAAATTTTTCCCAAGTAGTCTTATTTGCGTGCAAATGTATATGCTGAACTCAAATCAACAATTAGATATTAAAGAAACCTACCTTTTTGGATGTTAACGACCAGAAAAACATCGAACTTCTTCTCGCTCTTTTTGTCATCCCTTACCGCCTTATTGATACGTAATTAAGTGCTGAATACTGTCGTTGGACGTATACAATTTGGGCCTATTTACTCCCTTCACAGTAATTCTTTGTAGTTAACTTTCAAATTAGGGTTAGTTGTTTATTTTTTTTTGGTTATTCTTTTTTTTTTTTTTTTTTTTTTTTTTAAAGAAGAAATTTAACTTTCAAATTAGGGTTAGGTGTTTGTATTTTTGGTTCTTTTTTTTTTTTTTAAAGAAGAAAGTTAACTTTCAAATTAGGGTTAGGTGTTTTTGTTTCTTTTGTTATTCTTTTATTTGTCGATGTTTACATATATTTGAAAGTTAACTTTATTCTTAAATTAAGTACCCCCAAAAAATCGCTTTACGGAAACGCGTACTAATTTCTGAAAGAAATTAGTTCAGCAGTAAATGACGCTCGGGTGTTAAAATGAAAATTTACCAATGTTACCAAGAAGACACTAGAAACACACACAAAAATTTTTTTTACACGGCTCTTTTTACACTTTACAGCCATATTACATTGAAGCATTGGTTTTTTTTTTTGTTGGACGGGTCCTAAACATCAGTTATTTTTTGCCTTGCTTGATATTTAGTTTGTTTTGGGTTTCTTCATCCCCTGCTCTCATTGTCAAATATTAGATTTTTATCTACGAAATATTTATTATCATTAAATTTTTAAATCTCTTGGTGCGTTTTGTACCCCCCCCCCCCGAGAGGATGCGGTATTATGGAGGATTGATTGGTGACGGACGAGTTTTTTGTGGTGAATGCGCAAATTACCTAGCGAGCTTAAATGGCTGGCAGAACAAGGTTTAGGAGGGATAACAAGATAATAAATAATAAAAAAGTAAAAACATTTTTATAAAGAGCTACTAAGCAGCTACAAAGAACAGGGAATTGTGGAGAGCCATGATCACCAAAGTCCTGAAGGGACACGGTGCATAGAAGAAGAAGCCGTATGTTATTTTAGAGAATTTTTTTTAACGGATGACGGCTTTAAAAAGTAAATTATTAAAATATTAATAATCACTTTCTACCGAACTTTATGACTCACTGAGTGTGGTCACTTTTTTCTTTTTTTTCTTGGATGCTGTTTTTTAATCATTAATAAAATTTCACCTGTTTTACTTTTTATTAAGTAAACTATTACACAATCTTTTTTTGTCTTGTTTTGTTGAAGCACTGAAGTTTTCTATTTTTAATCACAAAAAAAAAAGAACCCGCTTCGACGAGTTTTACCACCTACGCCTTCTCTTTGGTAATCATCTCTCAAGTTTATGCGCTAAAAAAAACTCTTTCTCACAATTTGTGTTTTCTTTCTCATTTACAATTTCCCAATTTAGCGATGGAAGAGAGAAAAGCCCAAAAATAGAATGAAAGAATAGACCACGTGTATCTATAGTGGAGAGTGTGTTTGGGAGGCGCTAAAAAAATACAATTTACACGTGCTCTTGAAAGTTAGCCATTGTTAAGTCTATAAAAAACCTAAAAAACGCGTAAGTGTCGACAAATCAATGATATATAGAGAGAAGTTAGCAAGTCTGTGAAAGTCAGTCAAATGATGTCTCACAGTTAGGTACACACACATAAAAAAAAGTGCCTATAAAAACCTTGACTACTTGGTAGCCAGTTTAATACATCATTTTCTTTTCTCACAATCTCAACATTTTATTTGACCTGGAAAAGATTGGGAAAAATGTTCTCTAGTCGGACAATCAACAACATTCACTCAACAAACAAGAAGCGAATATAGTGCTGTTGTTTTTCTTTCTCGTCTCAACAACAATTGGATATTTTAATTTAAACAAGTCAGTATTTTCAGACAGGATTTAAATTTTCCGCACAAAAATTAACTTATTATATAATAATAAGTTAAATATTTTTTTTTATATTGGGGTTTTATTGAAAACTTTAAATCAACTTCTTACAAACAAAAAAAAATGAGTGACGATTCTTGGAGCTGGAGCAAATTGTCATCTGAAAACTCCTCAAAGGTAATTAAAATTCGCAGATTTCTTTTTCTTTTATTGGCGATTTCGTTGTTTAGTATATCCACGTCGTTAAAGGGAATCTGGAAGGATTCAGTTGCCACCACCTTTTGATGAAACTTGGAATTAAACTTAAAACAGATTTTAAAAAAATTGTCATCTTGTGCTTGGCCTCAATCTAAGTTGTCGACAATCATTTTGTTTTGACTCCCGTTAACTTTCAAAATAAATTAGAAAGCCTCAATTTCCGTATTTATTTATTTTTTTCCTGAAACCTTAACTTTTTAGAGGGCTATATGAAGGGATCAAATACAAATTATATGAATTAGAATCCGATAGAATGATATGATAAAGAACAAATAGTAACGTTTATTAATTTTTTCATTGCTTTTAGTTTTATTACTAATTAAAAAAAAGCTTCACCAGAAAATGAAATCTGAAATATCGACGAGAAATAAATAAAAAAAAAAAATCGGGTATATATATACAAAAAAAGTCTAGATCTTAAACTGAGAACAAGTGTCATATAAATAGCGGGAGGTTGTTATTTCAAATCAAAATAAATAAAAAATATGTTTACACTGTAAACATATTTTTTTACAGTTGATTTGAGTAAGAAAGAAGATAATAGTTCTAAAAAGAAATATTCATTTTGTGAGCGGCTACGACAAAAAAAGTATCGGGAATCTAATTCTAATTTTTTTTTTTTTTTTTTTTTTAGCCCTTTTTAAAAAAGCTAATTTCGCTCCTAGTTTGTATATTATGCCACTTTACGTGATTTAAGCGTCACAAATTATTTTGCAGTAGTTATTAAAGTCACTCAGTCAGGTATATAACCGAAATTATACTTAGAAAAGTTTAACTAAATAAATTTCTTAAGGCAATCGCAATAGTGTCCTTAATAAATCTTAGTTATAAAAAAAACAATTAAAAGCTTAAATAATATAGTTTTATTTTATTTTTTTATCTTACAATTCAGAGCAGATTTTTGGTGAATGGGTTTTAAACTGTTTTACAAAAAAAATTGATGTTTTACATTATCATTACAATATACAGTGTAACCCGGATATAAGAGACCCGGATATAAGAGATTTTCTCTGGTCCCAAATTAGAGCCTGTCTTAGACCAAACCCGGATATAAGAGAAACCCGGATATAAGAGACTTCTTCTCCGGTCCCGACAACTCTCTTATATCCGGGTTACACTGTCCATTCTCCAAGGAGTCCTGGCTTTTAGTTTTAACTAATAAAAAAAAAAATTCCCGCTCTAAAAACTGAATTTATCGAAATTTCATGAAATTAAGTAAATGGGGGGTAAACATATGAAAAAAAAATTTTAAAAATTTACCCAGATTTTCTAGAAAAAAAAATTATCAAAAATAATTTCATTCTTTTGTGAATATGTCCTGAAAGTTTCATTTAAAATTCGGCAATTATTTGATTTTTGCAAAATTTTCCAAATCAATGTGTTTTTCACCGTGAAAAAAGCGCAAAAATACGAATCATCATAATTATTACGTCAGCCGCTGACATAAAGAAAAGATTTTTAACCAAAATTTCGAATGAGCTAGAAAGGATTTTAAAATATTAAAAAAAAAAAAAAATCAAAAAAATACTTTGGTGTTTCCTCTTAATAATAACACAGACATTTTGACGATAAAACTTTTTTTTTTATTAATTTTCGGCCTTTTTCGTTATGCTATATATCTGCTTTGCTGTTTTTCAGCGAAAAAGTGATGGTACCTTTTAAAAAAAAAAATGGCTAAATTTCCGGGATGGATGAGGAATTATAATTTATAAAGATAAAGGTAATAATAATAGTCTGTATTTTTAAATAATGTTAAATAATTATAGATAGCTTATTAACTTATTAAGTCTACAGCGATATTATTATTATTATTATTATTTTGCTTTATATAGGAACAATCGCAGTTTTTTTTTTTTTTTTTTTTTGAGATTCAATTCAATTGGTGTATTTTTTGTTTTGTTTCATTTATGTATTTTTTTTTTCCGAAATTTTAATAAATGGCGACACATAAATTCTGAAATTTTATTTAAAATTTATCTATAACTGGAAGAACCCGTGAAAATTTCACGGTTTTGCTATTTTAATATTCTGATGAATAATTCTTCTACAGTTTGAGTTAAAATTGAAAGATCATGCCGACTTCTACGGCAATAAAATATCCCTAGAAATTCCTCTATTTGAGCTTAACAACTTTTACACAGAACATTGCAACAATAAATCATATGAATGCTAGTCGTTATTTTAAGAAGTAAGGGGGTACAAATAAAAAGATTTGAAATTGACAACTTTGTCCATTTCACTGAAATAGACATTGATTAAACACTTTTTTACCTTTCTTTCTTTTTCTTTCTTTTTCTTTTCTTTCTTACCGAACCTAAGTAGCATCTATGATTTGTGTTTTTTGTTTATCAAAATGGAATAGTCCATTATTTAGGAGGTATTAGGAGACGTTAAACACTTTTCTCCCCCTCTTCTCTCATTTAAATCAGGTAGTGTCTTTTCTCCATTTCTATTACTGGCAGGAGATGTTAACTTAAAACACTTTTTTTATTTTTTTATCTTCCCTTATTTATTTATTTCTAACCACATCCCTGTCTTATGGACATTTATCTTAATAATAATTTTAAAATAATTCAGATGTTATTTTATTTAATTTATAGTAATTGGATTTTTGGCGATTGTGTTACACTGTTTCTATTATTCTATACTGCGTGTCTGAAAAATATCACTTTTATCACGGTTGGCATCACTTCTCAGTCTTGTGTACCCATTTTGGGAGAATGTTGGTGAGTTGAGAGCACAACTGATTCTAAACATCTTGTGTCCATTGATCTCGTGTATGTGTGCAACAAAGTTTTGCCCCCATGGTCCATGTTGAAATGGTTGGTGTTTCACATGCTGCTAACCGTGGCAAGTATGGAGTGTGTGTGACATGAATGGCGGGAATCTTATGTAACAGATGCTATTCTCATCAGGATCTGATTGGATTCTTTCAGCATCAGCTCAGGATGAAGATCAGAACTGATAGAAAGTATTTGCCTTTGGCAGATTTTAGTAAAAATGGGGTACAAGTTGCGAGTATAGGTTGCGTGATTCAGACCAGTCTTGATTTCCTTTCTAGTCATCTAAAGTCACAACAGGGCAGATTCCCGATGGACCTCATCTCCAGTTGGTTAAGCCAATCTCTTTTGTTCACCTAGTTAATGTGAGTGACTGTCATTCCCAGTCTGGTTCCAGCTCTATCTTTCGTTATGTTCCTTGTCAAGAGTTTCAATCTCCCCATTTTTTTTATCCTTATTTTTTTTATCCTTATTTTTTTATCTTGATATAACCAGTCCTTTTAGATTTCCCCATTCTCAAATTTATTTTATCTCTGTCCTGCCTCAAGCAAGTGAGCTTCTTGATTCTGCTTATTGTCAGAATACAGCGGCCACTCTTATTTTTATGAGTTGGACTGACCATACTAGCACAGGTTTACTTTTGTTTGACATCATTGATTTCTTGTATTTTGATCATTGGAATCATCCACTTGCCACATCACTTCATGGTATAAATTTTTGTATATATTTTTATAATGTTGAAAAAAAAATGTATATATATACATTTGTACATCATGGGTGTTTTAAAATACAAACAAATATGTGGTATTATGGTGTATGTTAGATGAGTGGCGATGGATGTGTTCTTGTGGTGATTGGGGAAATTGTTAGAGTGAATAGGTCAGGAGTCAGATTAGCTAGGTCTAGGATAGACAATATAGACCAGCCTCTCCCCAAAATAATGTATTTTATATATTATTTAAATAAACATTACTTCTTGGCCCTTTGACTAAGATCAAAGTGTAGTATCTGTTCTCATCAGCTTCATCTGATTCTCTCTCCCCACTTTTATTTTCTCTTTCTTTCTTTCATTTTCTCACCGAAACCAAGTAATGTCTTTTCCCCTCTTTCTACACGATAAAAACGTAGAATAGCCCATTATTTATGATGTATTGGCAGGTCGTAACAGTCGCGTGAACTAACGAAGGGAGAGACAAGCACAATTATTATAGGACTAGAAAGACTCTTTACATTATTTACATTGTTCAGACATCATCTTTATTGCCATATTCATATAAATGCGCTGGATCCAGTGAGTTGACTCAGAGTTGTAAATTCAATACTGTGCTACTGCAAGGTAAACAAAAACTTGGAGAGTTGAATTAAAGGGTGATGACTGGGACATCTGGAAGAGGCATGGCACGTGGAACTAGAACAATCTACTCCAGTGGACAAAATAAAGAGTTCAATTTGAAATTCTAATCATCTGAAGAATGCTGGAGAGTTCAATAGTCAAAATGTCATGATTATGGCAGTGTAGATGCTGACAACAGTCTGAACTATGTGAATAATGTAAATAATTACAATACCTCACCTTGGAAATATAGACAGACTAGAAAAACCTGTGAAAATTTCATGGTTTTCTTATTTAAATTTTCTGATGAATCATAATTCTTAACTCTTAATTTAATTATTGAATAAAATCTGTAGAAATTCCCATATTCGGTAAATATTTGATATGTCCTGGAAAGGGATATATTTAATCGAAGTAGCTAAGTGGTTTTGGCTACTATAACTAAGTAGATTAGTCCAATGGGCGTCGTTATAGACTTAGCTCTCAGACTAAGGCTCTGACTCTGTGGTACCTACACGTGCGTCGGTATTTATGACGGACACCAGCCAATCATATTCCAGTGAGGGGAACACAGGTGTATGCATATTCCATTATATCAATATTTGAGCCTAATTATGATAAAACTATATAGGGAAGCTTTTAGACTATATATATATATATATATATATATATATATATATATATATATATTAATTTGTATTGAAACAGTTAATGTCTGTTGTAGTCAAAATTATATTGAATATCATGCATTGCAACTTGTTACGTCTTTGATAACATTATCTTTTCAGTGATAGTAAAACAATGATTCTAATAAAAGTAGATAGGTTCACACTCCTCCCTGGTCTTTTGAACATGACTAGAGAGGTTTATCTCTTGTTTTCTGTTTAGGATTAGGTTTCCAGTTCCTTCTAGTCTTTTCATTCTCTTTCACTCCCAATAACCCCTTGCATCTTAGTGGCATTACTGCCTTGCTTGGAGGTGAAATGTTTAAAAAAAAGATTGATACTAAAAAAAAAAAAATGTTCTTCTTTAAATTAAGATTTGATAGTAATTGTGTATTGCTTGACACTGCGCTCAATCTCATTCACAAACGTAATAAGTTGGGCACTAAACTACAAGATCGCTCTCATTTTAAAATAAACAAACATCTCTAGTGAGATTTTTTTTTTTTTTTTAAAGAAATGTTTTTAAAAACTCATACACACGTTGACAAGTGAGTGATTTTGCTTTTGACTATGACCTCTTGTCAAGCCACACCTAGCAAAAAAAAACAAATCATAAACTAAGTTGGAAACAGTTACTCAAGTAAACAATACATAATTAATTATTTAATAATATGAATCACTCAATAAAAATCTTATCATAAAATAATAATAATTATGAAAAGGAAAAATTATGCTACCTGACTTGATGACAATCCCAGAAATTAGTTTTTATTTGTCACTTATTTTTGTCATTAAGAAAATCCATATATGACTTCAACATAAAAAAAAAATATTTTTACATATTCTGGAAAGTTATCAGCCTGACATATCTCCCTAAAATCAGCATTTTAATGACTAAACATCAGATTAATATACCTATTTTGGGGTGAGTCATAGGTGGGGCTTATTTGTTTTTTTTTTCATATTTTCTAGCCTTCTTATCCTCATAATATTCACATTATCATGTAACCCATTCATCATTTTTAACAGTAACTTGAGTGCCTTCCAAGACTGGATGAACTTATATTTATTTATATATTTATAAAAAAGAAAAAGTATAATCACTTATAAATTATGTACCTAAAATTTTATTGAAATCAGATTATTAGCTGGTTTTTTTTTGTTTTTTTTTTTTACCATAGATTCTTAAAAAATCTGGCAGATTATCATTTTAAAATCCTGTTAGCAAATACCCTCATAATTTTTTTTCTTTTTTATAAATCTTTTACAATATACATTTTATCATTTTTTATGTGTGTTCAAGTCTCACTGGAGGTCTGTTCATTCTTTATTCCCATTCTGTTGATTAGTGACAACCGTAGAATGACAATCTGGTCTGAAATTTGTGATGAAAAATATCTACTGAATAATTAAATTAATATTTTTTTTCTTTTTACCTGGGCCCTAGTGCAGGTGAGGGGAATCAAAATGGTGATTTACTAAGGGCAGCTTAGATGTTGCACAAGGCTGCAATTTTGGTGCACTCAGTGAGGATTGAATTCACTGCTCAGTCATAATTAATTCTTCTAGCAAGCTAACCAAGTTTGCTAACCCTTATGTCATAACAAAAAGAATCATAATTTTGTAATGTTGTTTTTGCTCAAAATAACTGAGAATTAGGAAGTCCGTAGTTAGAGAGAATATCGATTGATTGATTTGTTTGTTTAATGATACATCAACTCATTATGGATGATTTAATGCCGAAATTTAAATTTCCTGGGAGTTTCGAAGCAATAAAAATGTTATTCTGCTTTCACAATTGAATACATGGTAGAGGATACACAGCTTTTGTGCACATACATGTTTGTGCGGACATAATTAATAGAGGCGGTGATATGTGTGTTTAATGTTGTAGTTTTATGTGAAAGTTATATTTTGGAATATAGTTTGATTTCTTTAAGAAATTGTAGGATATTATATGGATTAATGTCATGAAAGAGTTCTTTCATGTTGATTGATTGATTTTGTTTGGCAGCATATCAAACTCTATGGATTATTTAATGCTGAAATTTAAATATTTTGTATGTAATGTTATGCTTTCAACTGAAGATATTTTGTGCATAATTTTATACTTTCAGAGCAATGGTATGTTTTTAGGTATGTGTTTTGTAGATCATAAAATATATTTTTGGTAATTTTACTATAAAAATGTTTTTTTTTTTTGGGGTTTTTTTTTTGTGCTGCATTGTCGTCATGCTATAAAAATGTATTGTTGGTGATTTTATTCTAAAAATGTCATGTTGACTTTTGTTAGGGGGTTCACTTGTTGCCCATAGCTGGGACCCTAACAGGTGCTACCACCCCGGATCAGGGTGGACCTGAGAACAACAGCAATTAAGAGGTGGTTCCATGCTCCTCAAAACCTCCAATCTCCCAATCAGAGGCCTTGCTGTCAGATGTAGTTATCATCATACTCAGGATGAGAGAATATCAAAGGAACAGAATCCTAGTGAGGGAAAACAAAGAAGAGATTTATTAAATACTCATACATAGAATGGCAAAAAATTTGAGTAAATCAACTACTCCTCAAATCCTACTCTAATGTGGCTACTTGCCATATTTATAAGTAGTAGCAGTCCCTTGTTACAGTAGTAGGGAAGAGCAGGATGTACACTAAAATTCTACTCTACAACAAAAATGTAACTAAGTCAGCAATTATGTTATAATATAAAAATTAGATGAAGCTGACACAAGACCGCACACTGTTGAATATCTAACAAAGATTGAGCTGATTGTTGGGGAGGTAGTGTGACTAGCTGCTTCACAGTGAGTTGCCCTAAGAAATAAATTGCTTTAGTCTTCTTAATTTCCTAGAATAGGGTTGATAGATCTTTAAAAAAAGTTGTGTTTTCTGTACTATTTAAAATATATTGCCCCCCAAGAGGAATGTTGTAGTTATGTATATGTTGACATCATAAAAGGATATCTCAGGTGTAAAATGTCCTTTTTACGTCAGAGTTAAAGTCATACAATACTGAACCACTTTTATTGCTGAACGCTTCAGTAGTCCTTTTTAACATGGAGACCTAAAAATAGTCCCTTTTTTTTTTCTTTTTCTTTTTCTTTTTCAGTGTTTTTCAATATCTGTCTATATTTCTGAGATGAGGTATTATGTACACTATTTACATTATTCGGACTATTGTCCTCATCTTTGTCGCCATATTTATTACAACATTTCGGCCGTTATATGCCCCAGCCTTCTTCAGGTGATTGAAATGTCAAACTGAACCCTTTATTTCACTCACTGGGGTAGACTGTTCTAGTTCCATGTGCCATGTTTAATGGATGTCAGTTATCTCCTGTTAATTTCCCTCTGAAAGTTCTCCACTGCCTTAACCGCGTATTGACTTAAGAGATATAAGTAGACAGCTAAGAGACGGAAAGATTGAAGGGACTGTCAGAGAAACCAGTCCAGTATGTTACATGAAGAAGTTAAGCAGTTGTATGCTTAAGACATTTTTCCACCCTTCTGAGAGCCAAGATTACAGTAGATTAACATCCATAACAAGTTTCCAAAGTAAACAGATTCTTGACTGCTATCAACAAATGCTTTGGATGAAGCCAGCTATTCTGTGTTCTTTGAATATTAAAAAAATTAACCTTTTCTGAAAGATATTTTTTTCCTACAGCTGATTTGACTTTTAGGACATCTCCAAATACATCTATCAGAAAAGCTTTTGTATGCCAAGGTCATATTGTAGCAACAATCTTCACAAGTTCTTTGTTCTGCAATTAACATGTTTTCTTTCAAAATGTTAAAAAAAAAAAATTCTACCAAATTTCCTAATTTAATTTTTGCTTATGTGATTCTAGGCTTCTACCTTATTTTCATTTTTTAAAAGAATAATTTCATTTTTTTTTTTTTTTCATTTTTTTAAACTTCTTTAAAAAAACAAAAACAATCTTAAAATCGTTTCAAAGGAATGTAAAATTGCTATGTCATCATACTAAGATGTGCTCAGTGTAGTTTTAGTATAAACCATAGGTAGACTTAGGAGACACAGTAAAGGATTATGGCTCCAATTGAGGAATCGGAGAGCCAAGTTCAAATTCCACTCTAGTTCATTACACTCCTAAATATCCTAATACTCTTGGGAAAGGTAGGAATCTATCTCTTCTCCTCCTAGCTATTGATAAATAGTAGGACAGACTGGGTTCTATAACCTTGGATGGCAACTCGTCTAGGAGAAGGAAAACTCTGAATTCAAAACTGTATGTAGTCTGCTGAAGCATATACTATGCAGATAAGGAAAGGATTGTTTTCTTGGTGATCCAGACTATGATTGACTCCTTAAACTTTGTGAGTTGATCAGGAATTTGTATTAAGGATTTGCTTTGCTTTGGTAGATGGCTGTGCTTGGAAACAAGTAGAACCTGGCCATATATATATATATATATATATATATATACTCGACTCTCCCGTTGAATTCGACGTATGAGGGTCAAGCAGATCAGTTCCGAGGAAACCGACAGCCTGACAACAGCACATGAGATTTGATTATAGTGGTGAAGGTTTTGTGCAGGACCATCCACACTTTTTGAAGGACCGAATACAGAGACCTGGTGCACAAAGTGCCACAAGGTCCCCAAACGACCCTCACACACACACACACACGTGTGTGTGTTTATATATGTGTGTGTGTATGTAAGCAAATATATGGATATAGATCCAACAGTATGAAGAAAAATATATACGGAAAAAACAAACAAAAATCCTTATATGCAATTATGCTGTTTTAATGTTAATATATCAACGTCAGACGTTTTGGTCTAATAAACCATCTTCAGGACATATTCTTACTTTCATATATATATATATATATATATATTCACACACACATAGTCTTTGTCATGTTGAATTGATAATGTTAATTATATTTTATGAATATGTCCTGAAGATGGTTTATTAGACCGAAATTTCCAACGATTGACATATTAACATTAAAACAAATAATACATATAATTTTTCTTTATTTTTTTCCATATATTTTTATATCAAGATCTAAATATATGTGTGTGTGTATGTGTATATATATATATATATATATATATATATATATATATATATATATATATATATATATCTATCTGAAAGTAAAGTTATAGTTTATTATATTGACCCATGACCTCAGAAATTGATACTTTTGGAGCATGCCATACATATATACAAGGCTTGTTTTGAAAATAATGCTTCCTATCTTATCCTATGCTGAACTATGATGCCATAGGCAAGTAGTGGTGATATGACAGTAGAGCTTGAACTTTCCCAACAATAACCCATGAATTCGTTTTTTTTTGGGGGGGGGCGCTTATTACAGATAGCAGTTTTGGAAAATTTGACATGAAAGTGTGTACAAAGAAATACTATTTTATTGAGTTTTTCTATGCTGAAAAAATTAATACAGTGATATACATTGAAAAATTTTTGAACATTTAAGGAAACCAAACAGTGGATATGAACATAGTGGATAATGCATTTCCATAGTGGTGACAGTGACTTGGATGATAACCTATTTTACTAGTAGCTCTGTGGTCTTTTGTTTATTGCTGATGAAAATGCATAGCTGAGAGGAATTCAATGAAATCCTACTATTTTGTACACACTTTAATATCAAATTTTGCCAGACTATTATCTGGAAAAAGCAAGGAAAATTATGGGTTATTGTTGGGAAGGTTCAACCTCTACTACCATATCACCACTATCTGCTTTTGATGTCATAAGCCAACATGATAAAATAGGAGTCTTTACTTTCAGTGTAGATATAATGAGAGTGGTGATTATAGGGAAAAAAATTTTTTTTTTATCTCAAATCTTTATTCAGTGTAAAATTTACCACTTTTGAATGCATAACTTTTAATTTAAAGTTAGTTTTTTGGATTTCAGATTGAGAAGTATGAGAAATTTAAAATCTTGAAGAAATTGGAGCTTTGAAAAAAAAGTTAAAGTTGAGATCTGTTCAGTGTGCGATGGATAGATTGTCACCATTTTATATTTTTAATTTCACACATACGCCTTCTTTCTTTCATTTTTTTGGGAACTGATGAAACCTAGAAAGGAGAAATGTGTAATCAAATCTAGTTTCAATGAAACTGTTATATAGGAATAAAGTGTCGCTGCTGACACTTGAGTTTGAACATAGATCGCCATTGAGCAAACACAGGTGATCCCATTATTGAATTATATTGAATACTAGACCATAGAGGAAATGCATATAAGTAGGAAGTTGCATGACATCTGAATGAGCACTATTTCTATTCTATCCTTTATTATTATTCAGATTGTCATTTCTAGACTATCCTTTATTACTATTTGAATCTCCATTTCTACTCTATCCTCTATTACTATACGGATCGTCATTTCTAGACTATCCTTTATTACTGTTTGAATCTCCATTTCTACTCTATCCTCTATTACTATACGGATCGCCATTTCTACTCTATCCTCTATTACTATACGGATCGCCATTTCTATTCTCTACTCTATTCACTATACTATTTCTCTATTCAGATCACTATACGGTGGTTACTTTCGAGCGAGTATTATCAAGCAAGTACTATTAGTGCGAGTGATATTTGAAGGCGTCTGACACCAGTATTGTTCAACGGTGTAATATAGTGGTACCAGCGATTACAAAGTCTCTACTACAACAAGCATTACGAAAGTGACAAATGTTTGTTGACATCACAAAAGTGGCAGTGCATGTTTGTTGACATCACAAAAGAAAGGTTTTTTTCATTTGCCATATTTCTTCAAAACTGTCAGTATTCTATATCCTATTTCTCACTCTCACACATATACATACATTGCTGATCTCCCTGACAAGTGGACATGGTAATTCCCAGTGGATACATCTACAAACTTCTAACAACAATGGCTGCCTTATTATGAAAAGCACAGGGACAGAGCTAAAAACATAAATCTTACTTTCAACTGATTCTGAAAAATCGGATAAGGATTTAACCTTAA
>CAHIKZ030000302.1:5867500-5960000 GCA_903632075.3 Acanthosepion pharaonis
TTTCATTAAGATAAGAATAAGCAAAAACTTAAATTTGTGGAAGCCCTTTATAGAAGAGATTTGCTGCCAAAAATAAATAGTCAACTATGAGTATCATGGTGAAAAAATATTTAGAATTTACATTGTTAACGCATAATGCATCCATAGATATGCAAACCCTGAAGATGGTCTCAGATGAGATTGAAAGTACTTGGGGGGAAAAAAAATTATTTGAAAGAAACTTTTTGAATTTTTCTTGATCAATTTTCCACAGCAATCAAGAAACGAATTTGTGAACTTGAAAGGATTAAAACTAAAATAAATAGACATAATACGTGTAAATTATTTAACAAAACATGCTTGAAAGAAATTATACACAAATATTTCATTGACAAGATGTAAAAAAAAAATACAAATATGTCCTTGTCGTTATTTGTTTCACACGGAGAAACTATATCATATCAAGTGTTCTCAACCAAGGGGATCCCCACCATCAGGAGGAATTTCAATGGGGGAATCTTTTACTTTTTTCAAGATGTAAAAAAACCACAAATATGTATATACCTGTTACTATTTGTACCACACACAGAAATTATATCATATCAGGTGTTCTCAATCAGGGTGGACTGCCATCCCACACCTTTCAGGCGGGAGGGGAAATGACAAGATATAAAAAAAAAAATACAAATATGTATATACTTGTCACTATTTGTTCCATACATAGCAACCATATCATATCAGGGGTCCTGTACCAGAGGCCAATTCCCCATAGGGTGAATTTTGGAGTGTGTATGGGGGTTCTTTTACTTTTTATTCATTTTTATTAAACAGAATTTTGTTTATTGCAATTCCCTGGCATTCTATTGAACCTTTTGTTTACTGAAGCCTGCTTCAGTTTATTTATTTAATAATTAGTTATGAATTAAAACAAATTACTGTAGATGTATTCAAGTTTAAAAAATTCATCAACATTTTCTATTGCTATTAAATTTGTAAAACTCTATGAAAATTATCCATGTATGAGGATTAAACAAAAATGAAACTGATCCTTATACTGAGTTGTTTAGAGTTTATTAATTCCACATACTGAATTTTTATGAAGGAGTCAGCATATGTGCTATTACTACTCTCATTCAATACCAGATCATAATTACTTCTTGGAACGCTCAGTAAAGAATGTTGGTTTAACTACTATATTTAATACTTAAAAATTGTTAGTGGACTTCCACTTTTGAAAAATCTGTACCTCTGATATACAAAATTCAATCACTGAACATAATAAAATGATATAACCCTTCCAAAAGAAATTTAGAGGGAATTTGGAGAAAGACTAAAGTCAGGCAGTACACATAGCATTTGATGGTGATTTGGTGAAAGAGAAATTCAACTGATTATTTTTAAAATAGTAAGGTAAAACAGTACTTCTTCGATTATCCATGCCACGATTTTCTGGACTTTGATTTTCAAATGTCAAATGAAGGGAAGAATTTAAATTGTCCAAACATTTTTCAGTTATCGAAATTAAACCCATTCTAATATTTCATCTCTGACAAGTGTTTTGAGAATTTAGAAAACAATAATCAACATTTGGTAAAAATGCTGGTAAAATCAGTTCAATTAATTCCTGTTAATTTCCCCATTTACTTTCATACAAAAAACATACATTGGAATTGTCGCAGTTTGGTTCCACCAGAGATTATAGCTTATGCAACTCTCAGATTTGAGTAAACAGACAAAAATTGACACATTTTTTTAATCAAAAAATAAACTGGACAAAAGCTTGAACAAAGTGCTTGAAAATGTTATTTGATGATATAAATGTTAAATTTCTTTTATGTTAAATGACTTATTTTTCTTTTTTGATAATGTAGGTATTCAGTTATAAGAAATTTTGAATTATCTGAACCTATTCTTTTAGCCCCTGTCTCAAGTTGTGCAGATAATTAAGGAAGTACTGTATTTCGTGTTACTACTTTTTATTTAACTGTTAAAATAATAAAATTAGTCATTTTCTTTTAAGATCATAAATGCTTACACTAGCAGATTGTTTAAGTCATGCCACTTGTGTATTTATTTTAAGCTTAATTTGTTTTATGCTTCCTATTTTTTATATGGTCATATCTTAATCATATGGTCATATCTTAAGCATGTTGTTCATTAGAGTTGTGCTGACTTGACACTTGTTCTTCAGGAGGTGGGTGGAAATTCAGTCCTTATTCAAAGTAATTGTTAACAAAACAGATTGGCCTTGTTATGGCCTTAAACAGCCTAACCTTTTGGTTAGCCACTGGTGATTATAATTAATCACTATTAGTGTACTGGGCATTTCCTTCTGGCATTTTATAAGGAAATATTTAGTATATAAAAGCTGAATATTGTCCAGTCCTATGGCTTCCTTACTTTTTCATTTTCTTTTTACTTTCTTTTTTCTTCTCTTATTATTTCTTTAGTTTTCTGTTTCTCTTTTTTTTTTTCTCCTTTTTTGTTTTTCTTCTTACTTTTTCGTTTTCTTCTTGCTTTCTTTTTCCCTTTTTTCTTTTTCTTTTTTATGTCATTTTTCTTTTTTCTTTGTTTTCTTTTTCCTCTTTTTTCTTTATTTTTCCCACTTTTTCATTTTCTTTTTGTTTTATTATTTTTATTCTCTCATTATTTTTTCTTTTCATTTTTCTGTTTTTCTGCAAATTTTCTTTTTTGCTTTTCTTTTTCCAGATTAATTTTTCCATTTTGTTAAAATTTCTTTTGCTCACATTATTTTCTTTCTCTTTCTTTTTCCTTTTCTTTCTCTTTTCTTTTTCCTTTTCTTTCTCTTTTCTTTTTCCTTTTCTTTCTCTTTTCTTTTTCCTTTTCTTTCTCTTTTCTTTTTTCCTTTTCTTTCTCTTTTCTTTTCCTTTTCTTTCTCTTTTCTTTTTCCTTTTCTTTCTCTTTTCTTTTTCCTTTTCTTTCTCTTTTCTTTTTCCTTTTCTTTCTCTTTTCTTTTTCCTTTTCTTTCTCTTTTCTTTTTCCTTTTCTTTCTCTTTTCTTTTTCCTTTTCTTTCTCTTTTCTTTTTCCTTTTCTTTCTCTTTTCTTTTTCCTTTTCTTTCTCTTTTCTTTTACTTTCTCTTTCCTTATTTCTTTCTCTTTCCTCAATCAAGGAAAGTCAAATTTTTGTGTACAACAAACTAAAAAGGAAACCTCAAAGAAAATACACACGTATTAAACATATATTGAGATGTGTATATTTTTATAATTTATTAATTTATTTTTTTATTGCTTAACAACAGATTGCGGATTATTTAAAGCCAAAATATATTTTGGATTGTAAGAATATTTTTGTAAGTGAATATTGTATTAACAATTTTTTGAGAATGACTATGATTGCGGCAGTGGCGGGGGTGGGGAGATATTTGTGTATAAGTGAATGTAATGAACCTGGCTAGAATTTGAACTTGGCTCTTCAATTTTTTCTTCTCAGCTGATATACATTGCACCACCTGCACATCCATATATATTTATATAAACAAATCACATTTAGTCCAAAGTCAGAAGAAATGGTTGTTAGGACTGGATGTTACCTGTTTATAAAAATATACTTGTCTCAATATAATATTTGATATGTGTCCATTTTCTTTTTTTATCTTTCCTTTTTAGTCAGTTTTTTGTTCACAAATATTTTACTGTTCTCAATCAAGTTTTGGCAAGTGAGGTGTGATAACTGATTAACTCCTTCTGTTATTCTATTATTATTGTAGTAGTAGTAACAGTGTTACCTACTAATAAAAATCTTTATATGATAATAATAATAATAATAATAATTACCTCAATCAAATTCAAATGGGTGAGGAGTGATAACTGGTTAACTCATTCTGTTATTCTATTATTAGTAGTAGTAGTATTATTGTAGTAGTAGTAGTAGTAGTATTAATAGTGTTACCTACTAATAAAAATCTTTATATGATGATGATAATAATAATAATAATTACCTTGATCGAATTCAGATGAGTGTGGAGCGATAACCGGTTAACTCCTTTTGTTATTCTCTCATTATTGTTTTCATTATTACCTCTATTAAAATCTTTATATAACAATAATCAAATTCAGATGGGTGGGGAGTAATAACTGGTTAACTGATTCTGTTATTCTTTTATTATTATCATTATTATCGCTATTAAAATCTTTATATAATAATAATAATTACTTACCTCAGTTGAGTTCAGATGAGTGAGGAGGAATAACCACTTAACTCATTCTGTTATTCTCTTATTATTACCTCTAGTAAAATCTTTATATAATAATAATTACTTTCCTTGATCGAGTTCAGATGAAGGAGGAGCAACAATTGGTTAACTCTCATTGTATTATTATTATTATTATTATTTTCTCCTTTTTTACTGTAGTTTTTTTTACATTTTTCTCCCTTTTAACTATCTCCTTTCCTTTTGCTATAATTGAATTTTGTACCTTTAATAAGATCTTCCATAAAAAGTCTCTGAAATGTTTGTCAGAATTAATGTGCTAAGCTTTCCTTCAGCAAGTACTCAATTATAGTTCTTGTTCTTGTAATGTTTGTTTCTTGATTATCTTTTTATTTGGTTGAGTCAACCAATTAGGATGTTGCTTAACCACAGCAACGAAACACAATCAATGTGCTTCCATGATTTGAATAGAGAGAGACACATGATCCTGTAACCCCGTCCTTACTACACTCTAAGGTCTGAGGCGAAAACAAGACCTCGAAAATTATTACTACCCTTGGATTTAATGACATGTGTATGTGACAACTGGAGTAGCTTTTTATTTTAGTCACAGTGAACATGGAATTATCTTGCCATTAAAACTTGCTAAGTAGGACTTGATGGTTTTGTTTCTGTCGTGCTACCTTGTAGAGTGGTTTTTTGTCTTTTAGATGAAGGTGGGCCAGCCTTCTAGGTCATTTGAAAAACCTTGACTTTTATTCAATTAACAAAGTAATTAAGAAAGTTTTTGTTTTAATTTTTGTTTTTGTTTTTGCTTACTGACTAGTTTTATTTTGTGAATACCTGGCTTTGGTCTGTGTGGATTTTGACTATGTAATGGATAGCTACAACCCTGAATATCATGTCTTAAAAAGAAACTAGTCTGTTTTCTGAAGAAAGAATTAATGAGTTTTGTGGCTGAAGTAGTTGCGCATTTTCTGTTACCACCAGTGTTTGATATACAAGTTCAGATAGAGGTCAGGACTTCAAAATGTCTTATTTATATTTTAAAGCAAGCAATATTTCTCTTGTACAAGATATCTCCCCCACTTTTTTTTTTTTTTTTTTTTTTTTTGTAAAAATTTAAATGCAACGTCAGTCGCCATCTTCTGTCTCTAGTCCTTTGTATGATGGTAAATTACATCCGGCAGCAAGGCCTATCTTTGGGAGGTTGGCGGTGTTCAGGAATGTGGAACCACCTTTTAATTGCTGTTCTCAGGTCCACCCTGACCTGGGGCAGTAGAACCTGTTAAGGTTCCAGCTATGGGCACATAGTTAACCCTCCCCACCATAAATAAAAGTCAAAACAGTAAGAAACTAAAAATAGATTTTTATAGTAAAAATACCAGCAATACATTTTTTATAAAAATATTACCAACAATACATTTTTTTAGTGAAATTATCAGTAATACATTAAAAAAGTAAAACAAAATAACCAATACATTTTTATAATAAAATTGAAGATATGGCATACATTGTCAAAAAAAAAAAAATAAATAAAAAAATAAGTTATGTTTAGTCTCAATTGTTATAACAAGAAACAAATTTTCACTCTTCATTTCATTTTGTAAGATTATTGGTTTAAAAAAAATGCAGTTAAGTAATTAAAATTTAATCATGAAATAATGTCATTCTCTTGAATTAATTATAAAGTTTGAATATTCATATTTAGATTTCAGCATTAACAGAAAGCGACATTTATCACAGATGAAATTTAGGTTTTTATTATTGCATTATTCGAAAATTTTAAAGCATCACCAACATCACCAGATTAATGTCAACAACTGAGCACAAATAGTTATTAAACAAAAAAATTAGTAACTAATGTATATTATCCATAATTACATGTACAAGAATGTTGTTTTATATAAAAGTTTAAAAAAAAACATAAATACGTAAAAAAAAAATGTGTACAGTATCGAAAGTTTCTTTTTTCTACAATATAGCTATTTGTGTTATGTTATAATGCTTATTATCTAAATAATAATAATACTGAATATTTTTTAAAAATATTAAAGTATATTTAATCACATCTTTGTAATAGCTGTCACGGGGAGAATTTCTATGGATTTTGTTATAGAACTCACCATGAGCTTATTCAATCATTAACTTAAGAATTAAATTTCATCTGAAAATTAAAATAGGAAAATTGTGAAATTTCCACGCATATTTCTAATGAAATAGAAGGATTATAACAAAATTTTGGTGTTACACCTGGTATATATATATATATATATATATATATATATATATATATATATATATATATAAAATATATATAATTATTTATTTAAAAATATGATTCCAACATGCTACATAAGAGTTCTCATGTTTCAAAACAAGAGCCGAAAACTTCAATATAATTATTTGAATTAAAGTAAGCTCTGTTCCATCTTCAAGTAAAATTTTTTTTGGAATAACTTATTTCTGAAATTTATGTGTTTTAATAGCATATTCATTATTGAAATAAAAATTTCTATGGTAACAGCTAGAGCGATTGTTTAAATAAACAGGGGTGTAAGGTGTTAATAATTTGTATCAGTATAAAGTTACATTCACAAATGTCAAGTCAGGGTAAGGTTGGGGTGTCTAAATTTAAAACGATGATTTCACCTAGTCTGGTTTACTTGTCTATGGAGATTTATTTATTTTTTTATTTTATTTTTTTCTGAAAGGGTTTTGTGTATATAAAACAACTGCTGTAACATTTGTTTTTTGATGACTTCATAAAGGGTTATCTTCTTTTGTAGGGCATTTAAACTATTTATTAGGACTATGGATTTTAAAAATTATTTTATTGTTTGTTTGTTTTTAAATAAATAATTATATTTATGCTCTACTTTTGTATCGAGCACTATTTTTTAAAAATAACAAAAATACTAAAGAACTTTGGATTATTTACCTAACGAGTTCTTTCCTATTTTCTATATATTTTTCACATATATATATATATATGTGATGCGAATGAAAGTAATATATAAATTCCAAAAGTAATATATAATATATAGTAATATATAAATTCCAACGTTCATAACCATTTTGATTCTGACCCGTCGAAGTGCAGCTGAAATGCATTGAAACAAAGTTGCATCTTTGTAGTGAGTAAAATGGTTTTGTCTATATGATAAAATTATAATAAATAAAATATATATAAAAACATAATCTCATCTCCCTAATAGTTGTCACAATCTGTAAATAACCCATTCAGGTTGATATGCTACAAAACAACCAACCAAATCTTGTCTTCTTGAACCCTATTCCTTTTTTTGTCCTTTCTTCAATCCTCCCCATTATCAGACTTCTCGTTCTCTTTCACTTTCACTCCCTGTAGCCACCTATGGTCTAGTGGCCTTGTTGACTTGATTGGGTTGAAATGATTAAAAAATTAAAATAAAAAGTACTGAGAAACAGAAAAATTTTGTTAAAAACAAAGGAAATAATGCTGGATTGTGATGTGGTATCTGTCCTCTTATATGGCAGTGAATGTTGGACAAGGAAAAAAACTAGAGGCAGTGGTTCTACAGAAAGATACTGAAAGGAGACTGGTTGAATTTTAGGAGATTTGCATAAAACCCCCTTATGCACTTGCACCATACCAATTGGAAGGGATACCCATAAATACAAGTGCCCACGGGGGCTAAAGTAGTTGAAGTTGCGGTCCGGAGTTGCTGAAGCCACATCGGGGAGTTAAGAGGATTTTTTTGCCATTACGCTGTTTTGCCAACCTAATGGTAATAATAATAATAATTATCTGCTGAAGAAGAAAAACTTAGACGATACCCTTGTGCCGTTCTTGAAAGTACAAACAGTACTTAAAGATAAATCCAGTTGTCAAGTCTGGCCACCCTTAGAGAAGTTAGCTGAAATTTTCGTTCTGTCGCCAAATATTAGAAACGGGTTGGGAAAAGAAGAAAAAAAAAGAACTGTAAATATATTTTTTTATTTTGATATAAATATCATCTAGTGACTTATTCAGGCATCATCTGTTTTATTTTCAATTTTGTGTGCGTATTCAACTCCTTGGTTTACCTTGGTTGAGATACCCCAGTGATAATTCAACTTGACACTCTTAAGATCAAAAATCACAATGTGGGTAAGAGAGGTCATAGTTGAAGAGGTTAACTTAAAGACCAGCTGCTGTGTCAAACGCCACAAATGACCGACGAGTGTGGGCTGATGGCTTGTTCTCTGATACCAGGATTGATCCTGACCAAAGACAGCAGGCTGTGGCGCCACCATAGTTGAAGGACAACTAGTAGAGCATTAGTTAGCTTAGGTACCATAACAGTTTGTTATTTAAATGATTTCATATTGGTGCTTGACATTTATACTTATCTTGACTGATCTTTCCCAGTTGTCTCGTTGCCCTAAAGAGGGAGGGTTTGCTGGATACAGATATAAGTGTGACAGTAGTTGCAGGGATTGGACAACTTTTGTCCTTGGCATATATATATATATATATATATATATATATTCCTCTTTAAACCAAATGTGTCACATCCTGCTACTTTGGGGAGGTAGGGAAGTACTGATAGAGAGGGAAATTTGACGGTCTCTACCTAGCATTTGGGGTGAGATTGAAGTGTGATATCTGTTGCTTTTTCCTCTTAAAATTATGAGGAAAGCCTGGTTCTGAAATTCCAGCCTTGTGACACCATCACTCTCATTGCCTTAAAAAGGGAGGGTTGGTAGAAAATGATGCCAGTGTGACAGTGATTGAGGGACTGGGATGTTTTTGTCCTTGTCCCATATGTATGTCTATGGTCACCTCACATTTTTGGGTAGGTGGGTAAATAGAACCATTACCCTTTTTTAAGTCTGTGATCAAAGTGTAGTATCTGTTATTTCTTCAAGAGGAAGAAATATGGAAAGCCTAATTCTGAGGGTTCTGTGGCTCTAGGTGGCACCTTCCTCATTGCATTGAAGGTGTGTTGGTGGATACAAATGCCAGTGTAATAGTGGTCATGAAGATGGGGCAATTTTTGTCCTTGGTCTGTATGTACACATATGGGTGCTCCCAAGGTTAAACTGACCTTATGTCACATTTTTACCTATGTTGGGCATGTAAGATAAAGACTCTACCCAACCTTATGACTAGGATCAAATGGTAGTATCTATTCTTCCCTGTTGTGTTTATATCTTTGGTCAGCTGTAGCTTAACAATAATGGAAACCTAGTCCCAGAAATTAAATTTCTGTGACAGCACCTCCCCCATTACACCACAAAGGGAAGGTTAGAATGCCTGTGTCATATGGACCTGACAATTTTTTCTAATGTCCTGTTTGTACATATATAGATGCCTTCACTTGAAAGTGATCATATGTCACGTCCTATTACTATAGTGGTGATCATGAAAAAATTAACCGTTTCAATATAGGAAATTCTCGGCATTCATTCATTGAACATTTAGTATTACTGTTGGTTGAAATTTATAAAATCTTTATTAAAACTGCTTTTTAGGAAATTAAACTTTTCATGTCCATTAATTGTTATAGCTCTTTCTAATATTGATGGGAGTTTCCTTCCAATCTTTTTGTTTTTTGTTGTGTGGAAAGTTAACAGTTTGATTATATTTTTATTTTCTATCTTAGTTGCATGTACTTCCCATTTTAGTTGTTGCTGTGGCTGAAAGTATTCAAGTGAGGTTGTTTTGTAAATTACTTCAGTTACAATTTTGTATCACCAGTCTATAGTATCCGGTGAAGGTTTGTTTTCTTTAATCTTATTTCAATATTTCAATTGTTAAATCCCAGGAGTCCTGGCCTGTTGAAAAATGTAATTATGTATAATTTGTAAGTCTACTATTTGTCCATGTGCAGAATGTTGCTACCAAATCTGGTCTACTGCTGCTATGTATTTAAAGATTCTTGATAAAATACAAAGGAAAATCTGCAATATTATTGGTCATGACCTGGCATCTTGGCCTCAGTCATTTTTCCCACCACTGTAACATATTTATAAGTCTACATTTATCCATGCATTGAATATTGCTGTCACATCTGACCTGATGATTCTGCTATGTATTTAGAGATTCTAGATAAAACACAAAGAAGAATCTACAATATTATTGGTTTTAACCTGACATCTCGGTTTGACTCACTTTCCTACCACCATAACATAGCTTCCCTGTGCCTTTTCTACAAATATTTATATGGCAGTTGTTCTGATGAGCTTTGCTCTATGTTACCTAGACTTTAAGAATTTAAGTGCAGTACTAGATTGGCAGTAAGGTCTCATCAATTTACAGTTGAAATTTCTGTAAGTTCTATGCTAACAGTTTCTTCTCTTCCACTTCTCACTCATGGAACTCTTTCAGCTTCTTTCTTTCCGATCTACTTTGATCTTCAAAAATTTAAATGCAATGTCAAACGTTACCTTAATTCCTCTTCTTTTATTGTTCTCCCCTTAAGAATGTTTTCCTTTTTCTCATATTCTTTCAAACTCAGTAACCCTTTATGTCTTAGTGGTTTTATTGCCTTGCTTGGGGTGAAATGATTTAAAAAAAAAATATTTGACGTTAGTGCAAGTTTTGTATATCCATAACTTGTATCAGAGAAAAAAAATACAAGCCCACCCTGGAATTTTAACTGATTATCCATTATACTGGACCCACAGATTATATTAGAAAAGTAATACAAATCATAACAATGTACTTTTTTAGTTTATAAGCATGTCAAGGCTTAGATTAATCCCAAAATGAAGCATATTTTAAATATGAAGAGAATTTTTTTTTTTTTCTTTTTTTTTTTTTTAATGCAATTTACAGAAAATAACTAAAATTTCTAACTTTCATTACAGTTACATTTTAAGCATGAAATAATGTTCAAACTTGAGAATTTATTAAAGACTAGCAGTAGAGCCCGGCGTTGCCCGGGGATGTAACAGTAAGAGATAGATCAAGTATCGACCATCATAAAGACTGAAAAATAAAATTGACAAAGATTATTGTTTAAGGTTGATGGACATGCATGTCTTAATTAGTTTTTTTTGTTTTTGTTTGTTTTTTTTTTTTTTTTTTTTTTACGAATTGGTCAAACCCAAACTCAAACAAAAGCATTGTTTTCAATCGTTATGAGCCTACCGATTGAATAGAATTTTATTAGAAACAATTGTCTTGTAAATGGAATTTTTAAAGCATTCTGAATGTAAAAATAAAGAAAAAAGTGTGCAAGACAATAAGAAACACTACCCAAAAAAAAAAAAAGTGAAGTTTTGTTGAAATCGGTTGAAAAATGTAGGAAATCCGATCCCATATATAAACGAACACAGACACATACACACACAAACAACCTGGGTTTTATAATAAGTATAACTTGATATGAGTTGTCTCCCTTTCATTCGACAGCGATGCCTCTTAATCGTGTTTTCAAATTGATTTCATGCAAAAACAATTGTTTTTCCAATTTTTGGCGCTGTCAGAACCACCGCAAGGTAATTTTATGTAGTCCTGTGAAGTTTTGTTGAAATCGGTTGAAAAATGTAGGAAATCCAATCCAATATATAAACAAAACAGACACACACACACACACACACACACACACACACACACACACAAAAAAAACCTGGGTTTTATAATAAGTCTGATGACAACTCAGCTAAAATTACCTAAAGATAAAAAAAACATTTTGATTATATCGATATTTTCACTTCTAGTTGCTGCTGTTAAAACTTTTTGACTGTGGTTTTCATTATTGGTAAAGCTCTTTATGATTTTGTCTTGCCAATCTTTTGGGTCTGATGATGGATTGTTTTCTTTTTTTAAGCATTAATCAGAGAAAACAGTTGTATACAGATGATAGTTTAGACCAGTGATTCTTAACCTTTGTTGCCCAGTGTACTCTTTTCACCATATGTTAGAACAGTATTTCCCAACCTTTTCTCAACCAGTGCTCCTTTGGGCACAACATTTTTGTCAATGCCCTCACTCTGTCAAATTAAATTTTGAATGTTATACTGAATTCATCTTTCATAGCAAGATAACACTTTGGTATTAGTGGAAAAATAATGTTAATACTGTTTTCATTTCTATTAGAAATGCCAATGATTAAAATCCTAAAATAAATCCTTTATTTTATAGCTTATCTCAATGTTTTCAATGTGATGGTTGACTTTGGTGCTTACTGGCTAAGTCTCTTACTCTAGGTTCCATGCTTCTTGGAAGTAATCATAGATCTCCTCATTTTGTAATTTGCAGGCAGTTTCTTTGTTTAGTAAGAAGCTCTGTAATTGCATTGAGACCACA
This sequence comes from Acanthosepion pharaonis, assembly GCA_903632075.3. NCBI lineage: Eukaryota > Metazoa > Mollusca > Cephalopoda > Sepiida > Sepiidae > Acanthosepion > Acanthosepion pharaonis. The sequence goes on from CAHIKZ030000302.1 coordinate 5,879,934, forward strand.
TTCAGCCATATAGGAAGTTGAAAAAGCAATGAAGAAAAGTTTAATAGCTTTCCACAGCACTTTCAGAAATTTCCTTTTGTAGCCAATATTGAATAATTTTTGAAAAACTGAAAAAAAATGGATACATGCCTACTGCCACCTGAGTATGTTCACCACCCTACAAATGAAAAAAAAAAAAAAAACTCCCAGTGCTCCCTTTCAACATAAGAGCCCAGAAGGGGGTGCTATTGCCCACTTTGGGAAACACTGTGTTAGAAAGTCATTCCTCGCCTTTCTAAGATAATCCAACTCAAAAGTGAAATTCCAAATAATATGAAAATATTATTGAAAATCTTCATTCTTTTCCATATTATTACATATACATTTACATGGATTATTTTTATAAAATAATTTTTTATAAATATAGTTTTGATATTGTTGGTTTTGAAGAATCATTTGACAAAGCTTTGCAACAAAATACACACTGATGTTTCTCTTCTTCATTGATGTTGATGCAAGTGAATCCATATTGAATATAAAAGTCTGCATGCTGTCTTTTTTTGACACTCATGACAAGCTTCAAATTCGGTAAAATACAAGAAAAAGTAAAAGATATTTCCATCCAACCGCTGAAATTACCGCTGCATTGGTTGGGATTCCTATGGCTTTGAAATTTCTGAATGAAGTCCATACCATGCATGACATTCATATGAAAGTCCATATCAGATGAAATTATTTACGTGAAATAGGTTAACAAAATCCTGTGACTATAACAACAACCGAGATAAAGACATTAGTCTTAGCAAATCAGTGCATAACAAAAATAGAAATTTACCATGGTGACATTGTTTTTTTAATATTTTTTAGCATGAAGCTTCTTATAATCATGACGTGGCATAGATTAGTTAAAAAAAAAAAAGCGTATTTTAAGCATGAAGCAAAATTTTTTTTTTTTTTTTTTTTTTTTTTTTCAATCATTTCACTCCAAGCAAGGTAGGAATGCCACTAGTATTCCTCAGAGAGCTGAATTCGAATTCCAGTCAAATCCATTACATTCACTTATGTGCTAATACCCTTGGGAAAGGTATGAATCCTCTTCTTTTCTCCCCTTCTATGGGTAAATAGTATTACAGAGCGGGTTCTATAGTATAGGATGGCAACTGGTCTACTGCAGAAAGAAATGGCTTTATTTGTTTATTTTTGTACAACTAGCCTGAAAATTGTTTCTCATTTTTACTTTTGTTTTTGCTTACATAAAGGTATATTTATCAACTTTGTATTTTCTACTCTCGTTCATTTTTTATCAATTGATAGTTTAGATATTAGAATTGTCAAAAAGGTAGTAATAGATTATTTTTTGTATGTTATAAATAACGACTTCATAATCTGAGTATTTTAGACTTAAATCCTGATCTATGTTTTTCTTTTAGCTATCTTATTCTTCAATTATCAAATTTTTCAATATTCATGTTTGTTTATGTCTGACACTTTTTGCAATTTGTCTTGCTTTCTACTGTTTTTGTCTATGAAACAAATTATATATATATATGTGTGTTTGTGTGTGTATTTAAAAAAGAAACTTAATTTTTGGGAGCTTTTAAAACATGTAATGTATGTAATGTTTATATATCTACATTTTTATATATATTCCAAAGGTTGAAGATCTTTTGTCTTATTTTTCATCAAATATTTATCAAGTTAATTTTTAAGTTGTTGTTATTAATTTTTGAATTATTAATTGTTAATAATAATTCCACTTCATAAAATAATTCAATATTAGAAAAAATTAAAATAAATATTGGAAATTAAATATTAATTAAATTATTAAATATTATCTTAAATAAAAGTGATTAAATATTGATATAAATTAGAATATTAAAAATATTGATATAAATTAGAATATTAAAAATATTGATATAAATTAGATATGAAAAATTTTTTTTTATATAAATTAGATATAAAAAAATATTGATATAAATTAGAATATTAATAATTCAATATTAAAAAAAATAATAATTCCATAATAATTATTATTATTAATTTTGAATTAAGTTATTTAATATCAAATATTTATCATGTTATATTTACCATCTTTGTATTTTCTACTCTCGTTCATTTTTTATCAATTGATAGTTTAGATATTAGAATTGTCAAAAAGGTAATATAGATTATTTTTTTTTTTTTGTTATAAATAACGACTTCATAATCTCTGAGTATTTTAGGCTTTATAGTTTCATTCTGTCTTTCTATCTTTTTTCAAAATTAACAAAATTTTCAATATTTGTGTTTGTTTATTTATGTACTATTTCACCTTGCTTTCTAGTGTTTTTGTTTACCTAACATTTTATATATTTAAAAAAACATTAATTTTCAGGATTTTTAAACACTAGTATGTACATAAACATTATATATGTTCCAAAGGTTAGCTCCCACTGTCCATAAAATGCTTCCATGGCATGCATTTCAAATAGCCTCTGACAACTAAGTCCAGCTCCAAGCAAAAGAATGTGTAAAGGTAGACAACTGGTGCCTTATGACCAGCTGATTCATGTAATTGGAGCTCCACAGCTAAGGAAGGCGGTTCATCTAAAGGAAGGAAAACCCTGATTTTAAACCTCGGCTACCTTGTGGTTATATCCAAACAAGGAAACTGCTATGGAGGTAAATCCAGACAGAAAACCTAGAGTGGAGTATCGAATGCAGTTCGCTGTCGAAACTGACAACTTTTTGGCAACTTCTGCAGCCAAGCTGGTCCCAAATGTAATGCTCTGTATTCCATTGAATCTTGTCAGTACAGCTGAGTGTATGGAGACGGCATGTAGTCTGGGCAGCCCACAGCCTCCATATACCATCACTCCAGGTCTTCAACCTGGAGAGGTCACACCAGTCTTCCCAGCAAAAGACTGAATTTTGACCAAACAGGACACTACCTTTCTCTTTTAAAATAAACGGATGCCTACTTAGATGATAACCTGCAAATAAGTGACACATTGTGTCTTCTCGGGCTAAAGTTTTTCAATTACAGGAAATGGAAAGATTATATTGAATCAATTGCTAGGTTTGCTCCTAAGTGCTGTTTGTTCATTGTGTCATCTTAGACAAATTTTCTTGACAGAATCTATCTTAAATATTTATAAGTCTACATTTATCCATGCATTGAATATTGCTGTCACATCTGACCTGGTGATTCTACTATGTATTTAGAGATTCTAGATAAAACACAAAGAAGAATCTACAATATTATTGGTTTTAACCTGGCATCTCGGCTTGACTCATTTTCCTACCACCATAACATAGCTTCCCTGAAAATTTTCTACAAATATTTATATGGTAATTGTTCTGATGGGCTTTCCTTTTCAGTATCTAGACTTTATGAATTTAAGCACAGTACTACATTTGCCACAAGGTTTATTCAATTTACAATTGAAATGCTTGATGTAACTGTAAGTTCTATGCTAATAGTTTCTTCTATTGAATTTCTCACTTGTGGAATTCTCTTCTGGCTTCTTGCTTTCCATTCAACTTAGATCTTCAAAAATTTAAATGCAATATCAATTGTTATCTCCTTTTTTCTTAATTCCTGTTCTTTTATTGTTCTCTCTCCTTAATAGTATTTTCTTTCCTCATATTCTGTAACACTCAGTAACCTCTTGCATCTTAGTGGCTTTATTACTGTTATGGTAATTTACCCATGCACACATGGATTCTCCCAATTATAAATAGGAGCAGGTACTGCCTTTTGGAGAGGGAAGTTTTCAGTTGTCATTCTTGCTGTAACACTCTCTGTTGTATATGTTTGTATTATTGTTTCTGTTAATTTATTTGTTTAACTCAATTCCTCTCTTTGTGTCTTTATTTCTGGCCCTAACAAGGCCACAACAGAAATGATTTTATTATAAGAATGCATTGTGAATGATTTTATTATAAGAATGCATTGAAAATTGTTATGGTAATTTACCCATGCAGGCATGGACTCTCCCAGCTATAAATAGGAGCAGGTACTGCTTTTTTTTTTTTTTTTTTTTTTTTTTTTGGGAGAGAGAAATTTCCAGCAGTCAACTCTGACAGTCAGACTGAACATTCTTGCTGTAACACTCTCGTTTGTATATGTTTGTATTACTGTTTCTGTTTCTTTGTGTCTTTTATTTCTGGCCCTAACAAGGCCACAACAATTACCTTGCTTGGAGGGAAATGATTATAAAGAGAAAAACTTATAGAAAATAGCTAAAATTTCTAACTCTCATCAGAATTATTATATTTTAAGTATGAAATAAAGTTTAACTCTGGAGCATTTAACTCGACCAAACCCACCCCATAAATATCAGCTGTCAATGTTCAACCCACTATAACTCTCAACAGTGAGACTTTGGCCACAGTGAGACTTTGTGATCTGATATTTACAAGGTGGATTTGAGCGTGTCAAATTTGCTTGAGAATTTGCTAAGCACGACTGAACTCGGTTAAAATGACCTGATTTAAAAAAAAAAAAAAATTTACAGGAAATAACTGAAATTTTAAATTCTCCTTACGGTTAGATTTCACACATGTATGAAGCTTGACATTTGCTAAGCATGACCAGGTTCAACTAAAATGATGTAATAATAAAAAAACAAAAAACAAAAAAAATAATACAGTGTGCTCAATGCAGTTCTTTGATTTAAATCACAATTAAAACGTCCAGGGTAAGACAATGAACTACATTCACATCCAGGGTAAGACAATGAACTACATTCACATCCAGGGTAAGACAATGAACTACATTCACATCCAGGGTAAGACAATGAACTATGTCCAACAGTAAAGCCTCTGATCAGGAGGTTTTGAGGAATGTGGAACCACCTCTTAACTGCTGGTGTTTTCAGGTTCACCCTGACCTGGAGTGGTAGCACCTGTTAGGGTCCCCGCTATGGGCAAATAGTCAACTGCCCCCGCCCCCCCAAACTGGGATCAAAACACTATGAAAGTGTAAAAATAGGTTTTAATACCCAAAATACTTTGTAAGAAAAATTATTACCAGAAATAGATTTTTGAAAAAAATATTGCCAACAATAAAAATTTTGTTTGCATTAAATAACCCATTAAGATTGATATGCTGTAAAACAAAACAAAGCAACCCAAACCACAATTTAAATCAAATGAGTTTTTTTTTAAATCACTGATTTAAATCAATTTTGTAAAAATCTTTATTTAAAGCAAAAGATTTAGAAATAAAACACAATTTTTTGTTTTCATGTCATTTCATGAAGGAAGAAAAATATTAAAAATATTGAATCAAATATTTATTAATCAACTGAATAATTCTATTTTTACTGTAAAATAAAATTTTAGCCATTACACCCTTGTGCAAATTAATTAAAACAAAATAAATAACTACGTTATTATTTACTTTTTTTTTTGTATTTTTCCAATGAAACATGACCCAGTGTACATGTTAGTATTTCATATGTCCATTCCACGAAGTCGTTCCTTGCAGACTGACCACAGATTCTTGATTGGATTTAAATCAGGAGAGTTTTTAGGCAAGTCTATAGTACTTTGATTTGCTCACTGATAAGGCTTGCCAGTGTGTTCGTGCAGCATTACAATTTTTGTATGCTTCCTTGGAGTAATGCTCATCACAGACAATGGCTATAGAACAACTAATCGATAATCAAGATGATAGTGTCTGGGTGTGATAAAAATCTGATGCAATCATGGTTGATGCAATATTTTTCAAGGTGAAACAAATTTCATCATACACCCCGAAAATAGATTCATATTACCGCACACCATTGCAAATGACCTAATCTGAAGAAAAATAGAAATTGATTGCACCTTATCACTCCAATTGGTCTAAAACTGATTGTATAGTGAAAGGAAGGAAGCTAAAGCAGTTGTTTCAATTAATTTGCACAAGGGTGTCATTTTAAAATTCAACATGAGCAGTGTTTGCATTCATAGATTTAAATAGGAAGACCAGTTTGGCTGTTTTATCTGCATTATCAGTTTGGAATGCCCCAGACCATAGGATGAGAAAACTCGTTCATTGTCAGAAGATGAAGCACATGCTGACAGTAGTTGCTTAACTGCACAAAGTATATTACTTCTAACACCTTTCAAATTTCAAAGTTAATAAACAACACAGACAGGTATTGAAAAACCTAAATCTAAGTTAAACAAAAACAACATTGGCTGGCAGTGTTGCTAGTAAATTATTCATAAAATATTACAAGTTTATTTATGTACAAATCAATCATATGTCGCTGATGATCTGTTTTAAAACTGACCGTATAGTGAAAGGAAGGAAGCTAAAGCAGTTGTTGCAATTAATTTGCACAAGGGTGTAATTTTAAAATTCAATACAAGCAGTGTTTGCATTCATAGATTTAAATAGGAAGACCAGTTTGGCTGCTTTATAAGTTTGGCATGAACCTCTCTATAGGATGAGAAAACATTTAATGTCAGAAGATGAGGGCTCTGTTGACAGGAGTTGCTTAACTGCAGAAAGTATATCACTGCTCAGCACACTTTCAAATTTCAAAGTTAAAAAACAACACAGGAATTGGAAAACCCAGATCTGAGTTTAAATAAACAATACTGGTTGGCAGTGTTACTAGCAAAACTACTCATGAAAAAAATTACATGTTTATTTATATACAAATCAATCATACATAGCTGATGATCACCATTTCAATCAGTTATTTTAAAAAGTTGTAAGAATAAAATAGTTGTATGACCTTATATGAAAAAAACAAAACAAGTCTGTAAGTTGAATGTAGATGCATCCAGAACCATAAAAATATAACAAAAATTAAATGGAGATTTTTATTGACTAAACTGAGTTAAAGTCAGCCAGATATAATGAAAAATTGTTAATTTGGCAATCTTAAACAACGTCAAGAGTGCTGAACCATTACACGGTATCTGTCCTCTTATATGGCAGTGAATTCTGGACAGTCTCCTCAAAGATGAAGAAAAGACTTGAAGCAAAAGAAAAGTGTTTCTACAGAAGGATGCTGAGGTTACCATGGAATGAATATGTCAGCAATGACAGTTTTAGAGAAATTAGCAACAAAAAGGAAACTTATATATACATCAGGAAGTGACAGTTGAAATTCCTCATGCACATAATGAGGAAAGAGGGCTTGGAAAATTAGATACTCACAGGCCAGATTGAAGGCAAGAGGGACAGAAGAAAACAAAACATAATATACATAGTGAGCTTGAGTAAATAGATGGTGGAACAGGGTTTAGAAGCGATAACTAAAAAATAAATTTATTAAGACCTACAAGGGACAGGAAGTTGTGGAGAGCCATGACCACCTACGTCCGGAAGAGACATGGCACATAAAGAATGGCTATTTGTATCAGCTTTGCTCTTTTGTTTTCTTTATGTCCAAAAATAAAAAAAAAAGGCAATTGAAATCAAAAAAAAATCTATGAACCTGATTCTATGACAAGGTCCCCCACTAACAACAGCATATCATATTCAAGAAATTGTTCGGCTTCCTCATACAGGTTGCTAAGCAACAGGTTGTAAATATTTACATATTATGTTGTTTCATTTCACACATCATAAATTTCTTGTCTGATGATTGTAAAAATGTCCCACTGCTTTGTTATCAATTGAAAAATACAAGTCAACCTTTGAAGGAACATAGAGCAATAAAAAAAGTCATGTTAATATTGCGTTCACAAGGCAGATTTTAAAGATCAATTTCCTCTCAGGTAACTATAATACAAAGGTTTTGATATCAATAAGTCGTGACTGTCAGCTCAAGCATGTACAGCTAGTATAATGATAGCATCAAGAAAAATGAAATCTGTGAGCAGAGTTCAAATTCCTGGCTAGTTATTTTTTACAGTTTGGGTCACCCTGTACAAGGCCCGTGAGCCATTCAAAGTAGAAGGTTACAGAGCAAGATGTTTTTTGTTTTTTTTTAATCAGTATACCCCCATTGAAAGGTAGTAAATCCACTGAGACACAAGGGATTACAAGGTGTAAGAATTAGGAACAGAAACATTAATAATGAGCGGGAAGGCGGAAAGACAGTAACTATTGACATTGCATTTAAATTTTTGCAGATTAAAGTTGACTGGAAAGCATGAAGCCAGAAGGGATTTCTACAAGTGAGAAGTTTGAGAAAAGAAACTGTTAGAATAGAATTTACAGCTACATCTATCAAGCACAACTGTAAATTTAGATCTAGACACCAGTATGGTGTTTAAATTCAAAAAGCATAGGTACCATAGTGAAGAGCTCATTCAAACAATTACCATGAGAGTATTTATAGAAAAGGCACAGAGAGGCAACCTTACAGTGGTGGGAAAGTAAGTGAAGCTGAGCTGCCAAATCAGGACCAATAATATTGCTGATTCTTTGGATTATCTAAACATGGATGAATGGTAAATTTATGTAAAATAGATTCTAGAGAGAAAAATTGTCTTGCAGTGAACCAACTTTCTTAGCAGATGGGTTAAGATACTGGTTAACCAAAGACTTGAACAGGCAAAAATTTTAGTAAGACTAACAGATTCTAGTCAGTTCCACTGAGCAAAGGCTCATGGGAAGAAGCTGCTTGAATGGAACTTCTCATTAATGGAATATAAAGAGAATGAGAGTAGTTTGCTACAATGTACATAGCATGGCAGATCCTAGCTATGAAAGTGTTGTGGCCTGTTTAAGGGCCAGAATGAAAGACACGGAAGATGAAGGTAGGTTAAAAAAGTATATAGAAGATATATACAAAACAATAGGGTTAGTAATAAGTAGATTAGCACTGCGTCTACTACTCCACTCCACTTCACCCTCCTCTCATCCGACTCTCGCAGTTTCTATGTATGAGAGGAGGAAGAGTTCATTATACTGTAAGAGGGTTTACCACAACAGAAAGTTAGAACTGGATGAACTAAGGAACATAGCACTTTTCATAAAGTATCTATAGAGCAGTGTGAGGCTTGCCACATCCCATCAGACACACCTTTTTTTTTTTTTTTTTTTTTTTTTTTTTATAGTAAGGTTCACTCTGCACAAGGTCCAGGGGTCACTCAAAATAGAGGGTTATGTTAAGGAGTAGTTTATACAGATAGGAGGGGAAGATAATGATTAACTCTAGACTTGAACAGGTTAAGATTGTAGTGATCGGGGAAACATCCTCTTGGGAGTCTGATTTGCTACAGTGTAAGTGGCATGGCAGTTCCTAGCTGTGAAGGTTAGACATGGCAGAACCAAGGAATGTAGCTCATCCAAGCATTTTCCATGGAAGTAGTGATAGAGCAGTGAGAGACTTGCTACATCCCTCCTGTAAGAGAGGTTGGAGGGGGGGGGGAATAATTCTTCTTCAAGGGATCACAGATGCTTTTGAACTACCGTATTTGATGGCATATAAGACACACTTTTTTTGCTAAAAATATCTTTTAAAATTCCCCTGCATCTTGTATGTCATGTAAGTTTACTAATTACTAATTTTTTCTTGATTTGCCCTGCTGAAATTGGGGTGCATCTTATACACCCGTGCATCTTGTATGCTGTCAAATGCAGTATATCAAGACTGGGCAACTCCTGCCCAGATATGACAACAGTACTCCATTTTCAGCCTCTCTTATCTGATTAAAATCACAGATTACTGTTAAAGACTTGGCTTCCTCTTAAAAACAAATATGCAAAGAACATTCTCATATAAAGTTTATCTAGTGATTATCTGCAGTAAAAGCAGACTTTTCTGCTGCAAATGCAATTATAAATGCACATATAGTTTTCCTTTTAACATGTTAGATTGAATGTCCAAGATGATGACTCTGTATTTATGCATTTGTTCTTGTCAACCATTTTCCTGAAGTTATAGCCGAAGAAAGTATTTTACAAAAGAAACCAAGTGTTTTGATGCATTCAATATTCCACTTTTATTATCAGGACATCATAAAATAGAAGTAGCAATATATCTATGAGAGGCTTGCAACATCCCATTTGTGAGAGAGGAGTTACAGAATGGAAAATAATTTGTCAGGCACAAGGACATGGAAACACTTTTGGACTATTAAAACTGGAACATGAGAACTGGGCAGCTCCATCCCAAATATGACTGCAGTACTCCATTTTACGCCTGATTGTTAATATTAATATATCTTTGCCTTAAAAATGGCAATCTAATTTTTTTTTTAAATCCTATTATTAGAAGTGCTTTACATTTTGGTCTTTCAATTTATTTTTCCAGTTATATTAATATGTAGTAATGGTGGAGCAATGGATAGCGGCTTGGATTGAGGAATCGAAGAGCTGAGTTTGAATTCCAGTCAAATCCATTTACATTCACTCACATGCTAATACCCTTGGGAAAGGTGTGAATTCTCTTCTTCTTCCAGCTATGGGTAAATAGCAGGACAGACTGGGATCTATAGCCTTGGATGGCAACTGGTCTAGGAGAAGGACAACTCTGAATTCAAAACCTGCGGAGGGTCATTTGGGGACCTTGTGGCACGTAGTGCACCAGGTCTCTAATCGGACCCTTCAAAAAGTGTGGATGGTCCTGCATGTAACCTTCACCACTATAATCAAATCTCATGTGCTGCTGTTGGTTTCCTAGGAACTGATCTGCTTGACCCTCATACGTCGAATTCGATGGAAGGGTCAAGTAACCTTTATTAGAATCAGTTTATTACTTAATTGCAATTGAAAACCAGACCCTCAATTTATGTCCAATATAATCTTCTATTATTCATGCCAAAAAAATGACATTTAATGTTATTACTATTATTTAATTATTAAAAAAAAATTTTCTGGTTTATCTTATGTTAATTATAACTCATTTTTTTTCCATTTTCTGTAAAACTATGTTGTGGCTCACATGTTCATTCTAATGTATTCTCAGCATCCTGCTGTAGAACCACATTTCTGTTGTATCAAGTCTCTTCATCTATGAAGAGATTGTCCAGTATTCACTGCCATAAAGGAGGACCACTATTGCATCACAGTTCAGTGCTATTTTTTTTGTGTGTAATGAAAATTTCCTGTCTCTTAATTTTTGGCTTAGCCTTTGGACATATATTTTAAAAAAGGGGGCTAGTTTGTTTCGTTAATAGGTTTTAAGATGAGCCTTTCAATATATAAAGAAATTTACATGAAAATACTCTAGGGAAAATTATCAATTCATCTCTTCAGCTATGGATAAAAAGCAGGACAAACGAGGTCCTTGGTTGCAACCGGTTTAGTAGAAAAGGAACTTTGAATTCAAAACCTCCCACCATATGTTAAATAGTCTCACCAACCTGCAAATGGCCATTGGTGAGTATGGCTACACCTGTGAAGACATCAATCAGGGATGGATTCCTCCAACAGGTGTTAGACAGCTCTGGATATATATATATATATATATATATATATATATATATATATATATATATATATATAGTAAAACAAAAATATATTCAAATTATCACAAATTAACATTTTTTTGCATAATTTTTCTTCTTCATCTCTTTCATTTGTTGGTATCCATTATTTTAACTCAGAATCTATTTGCGTTTCCTTTCTATTTCTCTCCTTGCTTTGTTTCTTCTTCTCAGAAGTAAGCATTAAGTGACTAATGGCATTATCACTTTCCCTATCTTCCTTTTCTTTCTTTTTCTTATTTCTTCTTATTATATATGCTTTCTTTTTCTCACTAAAAGCTTATCTGATGTATCTTTTTTTTCCACTCACAATCAAAAAAGAAATGGTCTATTATTTATCTGAGGTAATGGCAAGGTGTATAATATAGCTTTTTTTATTTAATAAGGTGAAGATTTTATTATTTTATTAATGAAATATTACAATGATTTTTGTTTTAATAATTATTTTCCAGCAACCTTATTACTTATAAAAAAATAAGATTGCTTTCTTTTCTATTATTATGAATGCTTTCTTTTCTTACTAAAATGAAACAATCTGATATTTCCTTTAATTTTTCCTTGAAATCAAAACAGAATGGTTCATTATTTATCTGAGGCAATGGCAAGGTATATAATTTACTCTTTTAATTAAACGTGATGAAGACTTTATTCAATTAATGAAATATTACATCAATGTTTGTTTTAAAAATTAAGATTTCTTTTTCTTCTTATTATGTATGTTTTCTTTTTCTTGTTAAAAACAAACATTATCTCTATCTTTTTCTTCCATCTTTCCTCGAAATCAAAACAGAATGGTCCATTATTTTCTAAGGTAGTGGCAGGGTTTAATAGAAGTGTGATGGGAGGAAGATACAGAATTTTAATATCATGTTTACTTACAATATAAATATCTATAATTCTCAAAATGTGTGTGTGTGTGTGATCGGATGTTTATGCGTTTCCATGGTTTTCATCTGATTTCGATGATTTTTTTCTTTGATAGATAATTCTTCAGTGCCGGTTTTGAGACCAAATTGTTGGCGACAATGGCTCTTCACTACTTCCTGTCCATTATAACTCTCAACAATGTTTTACTATTTACTATCTGTTCTTGGATATATATTTTTCATTAAAACTTTAATAAAAATTAATAGTTTAAATTATTACAACAATATTATCTATATCTATAATTCTCAAAATGTATGTATGTGTGTGTTTGCGTGTTTGTTTCGTAGTGATCCCTGTAGCTTTACAGCATTTTCTTCTGGTATTTGCCTATGCATTCCATTTGACAATTCATACTTGCCTAAGAAATGCCACCAAAGAAAAGAACTTGCCTAGGTTGCAAAACGAATAAGAGATAATGAATTGTTTTTAGAACATTCAGTTCACCTGTCTCAAAATGCCTCTTGGAGTGCTTCCTATCAGAGCCACTGAGTCTGAAGATCAACATAACCATCGGCTTTCCAGAAGAGCATACCTTAACGCTTCTCGTGTGAGGCTGAAAATGAATGATGATCAAAAGACTCAAGGGCTGAAGAGAAATGCCTCTTCAACTGCTGCTGTGCATAAGGTCGAAACAAGATTGAGGACACAAAAACAGCTTTTTTCAGGGCTATCCCCTTTTAAATTGTTAACTCCCCATTTGGGGATGTGCATCAGTTGCACCCAGTTGTTACTAATATTGATTTTCAGGTGTGCTGACTTTAAACTTAAACTGCTCCACTTGAATGGCAAAAATTCCCAGTAATGAAAGACCCATTCGAAGATGAGTTATACTGATAGTGCTAAATATATTAATGATTTTCTTTTTTTTTGTTTTGCAGATGGAATCCTTTCACTCTTCTCAAACACAATGCTGTTGTTGTGTTGTTGCTGTCCTTGTGTCGTTAGGAGGGGTGATAATGACCAGCATTGGTGTATGCTTCATTCTTAATTATGACATGATCAACATAAACATTGATATTCTTCCAGTGGAATTACAGACTGAAGAAGGTAAAAAAATCATCGGCATCATTCTCATCTGTTTCGGCATCACTGGTGTCATCATCAGTTCTCTTGTCAGCATTCTCTTCTTCACGATTTGTCATGCACCACAGTCGCCACAGACAATCTCTCCCATGTTCTATGACAATCGGACAAAAGACAATTCCATGTATTATATGGACCGTCCAGTGACTCCTGGTGTCATGGCAAGCAGGACAAAAAGGAGTCCTTCTCCATCAGCATCAATGCCTAGAAAAGGTTACAACACCACAAAGAAAAAAATTAACCCTCCAATTCTGGAAAGTGTCAAAGAAGATCCAGTTCAGCCACACCCAAATCCTTTACCAATTTTACAGATAAACGGTGCAAACTGTGACGGATCCCTTCTCCCCATGAAAGACATTAATTTTGACAGTATCAATTCCCAGAACACATCCCCGACATGGGGAAATGGCCATTTACAGACTGGTACTATACCATCCATGGACATTGCTACAATACAAGTGACACATATGGAAAGGAAAGATTCAGAAATAAATAGCAGCAAATTATGATAATTAATTACGTAATTTTTTAATTATTATTTAATCATTCCTTACTAATAGTAAGTTAATATGTGGGAAAATATGCAAGATCAGAGTGGCCGTAACTGTGGTTCAAACAGAAGACCTCTTTGTATGTCAGTAGAAAGCTGGATATCGCCAGAGTTGTCCATCTTAAAATATTTCAAAGAACTTGGGAATTCAAAAAAGAAACTTACCATGACCAAATTATTCATTAAACTTGGATAAATATTTTAATTTCAACCCTGGGTCATTGAGTCATCATATACATTATTGGTGAGTCTCCTTAACGAGAAGGTGACTAGAATGTTTTCTTTGATGGCTTTCATGTTTGATCTTTGAAAAGCATATTCTTCCCACACTGCATGGAAATTGCCTTGTGATATTTGGGCTGTTGATTCTTGTTATCACTGCTTGTCCATTCCTTGTTTGGACACTGTATCGGCATCTTTGGTCACAAGTTTCTTCATTCCATGATGGCAAATTCTTCTCCACATTGATTGGTCACATGCAGATATTTCATAATTAGACAGTTGAATGTCAAATCTCAAACCTTGAATCGATCATTGTATCTTTTTCTTTGAGCTCTTCTTGTTCCTTCTCTGAGTAAAAATTATACTGAAAAACATACTAATTTTTTGTTTAAAAGACTAATTTCTTTTTTTTATGAATAAATTTGATTTGTTGTTTTTGATATTTTATGTTGGATCTTAATGTTCAATCCTCATTTTCCAGCCTTAATAAAGTTGAAGATTATTTATGCTATATATATATATATATATATATATATATATATAAATATAGATAGATATATATATATATATATATAAAGATAAAGGATAACTCTATCCATAAAAGGCAGGATGTGTGTGTGTAACGAATGCACGGCCACAATTTTCGACGGATTTGCACCAAAATTTGCATGCACATGCTCCAAGTTATCAGGAAGGCCAAGACCCACTTTGTATTTCCCAACTCCCATCAATAGTGGAAATAATCGATTTTTTTCATGCTTCTACGGCAGTTTTCATGTAGTTTGCGGCCATTTTCTACTGGCCAGAGTGAGAGCCTATAGCTGGCTGTCATGAATAGGCAGGAAGATTCTATTGGCCAGCATGAGACCCAACAGCTGACTGACATGAATCTTAACTAGCATGCTAGCATGTAAAAAAAAAATCGATAGCTGCATTCATCACAAGTGTGAAAAATTCAAATCTGCATGGCACTTTACTCCAATTGGCTCATTCGCTTGCTTAAACTCAACGTTGATTCTGATTCTGCGGAACTGGGTTGGGTGTGAAAAAGTATTTGTTCTTAACATTGTTTTTTCATTCGGTTTTTCCAGTTATGAGTCCTTTTTTAAAGCTGATCGTTTTTTGTTCATTTTGTTTAGTTCTTTTTCCGTAATAGATTTAATGTTTAGTATAGAGCTTAGAAAAATTTCGCTGTGTGAGATAGCCAACAAGTAAGGCATGTAGCAACATCAGCACGGCAAAGGGCACTCCTTTAAAGGCAAGGAAGGGCAAAAATATTTTAAGTCAAGTGATAGCGATTGCTGTATAGGTCGTACGATTTTTGAATCAAGCATGGGCAATGCCAGGCCATGCTGCGAGTATAGTAATATATCACACATATAGTGCAGGTGTTAATGAAACAGTGCTTAATGTAATTAAACAAAGTAAAAATATATGGCCATTATTATTTTTTCCTCCTCTATTTTTTTTTTTTTTCCTTTTTCCATTTTCTTTTAAATTTTATTTTCATACTTTGATAATTTTCTTCTCTTTCTTTTCACCAAGTTATTTTTGTTAAGTTTACTATTTTTAAGGTTCAATATTAAAAATCTGTAACATTAAATATCACCACATCAGCATCGTGATAGCCAGATATATTTTGATCCAAAATGTAAAAGAATCATTTGGAATTCTGCACCTGAAGATTGTGTTGTAAATGCAACTCGGTCATTTTGGAGGTGTATGTATATTTATTACTCACTCCATATATCCACTATATATATATATATATATATATATATATATATATATATATATATTCTTGACTCTCCCATCGAATTCAAAGTATGAGGGGCAAGCAGATCAGTTCCCAGGAAACTGACAGCCCGATAACAGCACATGAGGTTTGATTATAGTGTTGAAGGTTTCGTGCAGGAACATCCACACTTTTTGAAGGGCTGAATACAGAGACCTGGTGCACTACATGACAAGGTTCCCAAATGACCCTCCGCAGGTTTTGAATTCAGAGTTGTCCTTCTAGACCAGTTGCCATCCAAGGCTATAGATCCCAGTCTGTCCTGCTATTTGCCCATAGCTGGAGGGAGAAGAGGATTCACACCTTTCCTAAAGGTATTAGGATGTAAGTGAATATAATGGATTCGACTGGAATTCAAACTGGGCTCTCCGATTCCTCAATCCAAGCCACTATCCATTACTCCTCTGTGCCTCCTCATATATATATATATATATATATATATATATATATATAGTACATATTGTGCAGGTGTTAACAAAGCAGTGCTCATAGTAATTAAACAAAGCAAAAATATATGACCATTATTAATTTTTTCTCCTCATTTTTTTTTTCTTCTTTTTCCATTTTCTTTTAAATTTTATTTTCATACATATGTGTTCTAATCATTAATCCTAAAAATTCAGATCATTACAACTAGGACACACCATACTACTTCCATGGAATTGAATCATTTTCATTTCCTTTGTATTCCAAATCTAAGGAGGAAGTTCCACTCAGAAATGCTACTTTATGGAACAGACTCCTGGATGTTTCCCTGACCACTACAATCTTAACCTCTTCAAGTCAATGGTCAATCATTATATATCTTCCTTATCCTCATAGTACTCACTTTCTAACACCTTATTTGTTTTTTTTTTTTTAATCAATTCACCCCCAGGCAAGGAGATAATGCTACTAAGATGCAAGGGGCTACTGAAAGAGAATGAGAAAAATTTAGAAGGAACCAGAAACCCAGTTCTAAACAGGAAATAAGGAATAAACCTATACTCCTGTTCAAAAGATCATAGAGGAATGTGAGCCAGACGACATGCACACCTCTTGTCTGGTTCATATCATCTTGACCATTTTAACAGTAACCTTCTTCCTTGAGTGGCTTTCAAGGCTTGTATTAGGAGAACTTAAAATTATCAGTGAGCAGACTTTATATGGCAATTGGTGAAAAAATAATGCATCTTCTAATTTAATTTTAAAAAGCATTAGTCAGAATCCTTAGGTGTTTTGTTGCTATAAACAATGAAGTGTGTAGAAAGACTCTGGGTAAATAATTGTGGAGTTACCTTCATTTCAATAATCCACTTTCATAATGGAGGCTTCTCTGGTCACACAAAATATAGTAAAGATCTGTCATAGAATTTCTGTTTTTGGAAGGAGAAATTACTGCAAACATTCACAGCATGTTAGTGAATGTTTATGGAAAGCCTGCACTTGATATAATCAAAGTAATTGTATCCATCATTAGAGTTAATGGCAGCCCTAGAAAGAAAAACATAACCTACTTTAGTAGCAGACTGGCTGCTGTTTTGAACAAGTAAAAAAACATACACATTGATGATAGAAGAATCACTATTACAAAACTCTGTGAACACTTTCAGGTGACCCATGGTAGTGTCTGCAATTTAGTGCAGTCTTTTGACTATTCAAAAGTATATGCAAATAGGATTCCCAGAATGCTGAGAGATGCCATAAAGAGTGGAGGGTTGTTATTGCCTATCATCTCTTTGTGACCATAAAGGAAGCATTTAGAGGACAGTGGTTCTCCAATTAGGAGGATGGAGTGAAAGAGGCAATTAGCATATGTCTAAGAAAGCAACCAGGAAGTTTTACAAGGCCACTAAAGATACCGCTATCTAAAAGTTGAATACCATGAATGAGAAAGAGGGAGATATTGATATCCCGAGACTTTTGTGTTCATTTTTAGTATGTATTGTGTGCTTCTATTTTTAAATCTGTTGTTAATTAAAGAACAATATGTATTACATTTTAATTGACCCCCAGTATAAGGATTGAGAAGGATGGAGATTATGTTGACGATTAAA
Organism: Acanthosepion pharaonis; assembly: GCA_903632075.3. Classification (NCBI taxonomy): domain Eukaryota; kingdom Metazoa; phylum Mollusca; class Cephalopoda; order Sepiida; family Sepiidae; genus Acanthosepion; species Acanthosepion pharaonis. The sequence continues at coordinate 5,897,893 of CAHIKZ030000302.1, forward strand.
TTTAGGATAACACATTTTTTTTTTTTTTTTTTTTTTTTAACCATTTCACCCAAAGCAAGGTGGGAGTGCCAATAGAACACAGGGGGTTACAGAGAGTGGGAGCAAGAATAAAAAGACATGATTCAGGAAAGGATAAAGAGAAGGACAAGGAATTGGATCAAGACATCAGAAGATGTCGATTGACATTACATTTGAATATTTAAAGACTATAACTGTCAAGGAAGCAAGTAAGAGGAAGGGAGTTCCATAGACAGGAAGTGTGAGACATCAAGCTAAATCTTTTGTAATTACGCAGAATGGGCATTACTTTTTGACTGACTCTGGTACTATAACTGAGAAGGGAGGAAATTAGATTTGAAATGTTTGGTTTGGTTTGTTTAATGGCATATCGACTCCTTATGGGTCGTTTAATGCCAAAAATTAATTTTTGGGGGAGCTTTGGGAATTTTTTTTTTCCAACTATAAAAATCTATTGCTAGAATTTCTTTTTCTATTAAAATCTATTGTAAAAAAATTTTTTTTACTATTAAAATCTATTGCTGGAATTTATTTGTACTATTAAAATCTTTCTAGAACTTATTTTTACTATTAAAATCTATTGCTAGAATTTTTTTACTCTTAAAATCTATTGCAGGAAATTTTTACTATAAAAATGTATTTTTATACTTTCATAGTGTTTTGACCCCATTTTTGGGGTTCACTATTTGCCCATATCTTGGACCCTAACAGGTGTTACTACCTTGGGTCAGGGTGAACCTGGGAACAACAGCAATTAAGAGTTGGTCCGATGCTTCTCAGAACCTCCTGATTAAAGAACTTGCTGCCAGATGTAGTTTATCATCATACTCAGGACAAAGATTTGAAATGAATTTGTGTGAAAAGGTAACAGAACAAGCACGTAGAGGGATTGATAAAGGGTAAAAAATTACTTAGAGCAACAAAATATATGAAGAGGTGTAGAGTCATAAAACAAGAGCTGATAATACAAAAAACAATTTGCAAATAAATTAATAAAGGAAACGTTTTTTTTTTTGTTCACTCAATACAAAGCCCAAGAGCCAATCAAGGTAGGGCTTACTGAAGGCAGTTATAATATGAGTGATAACAGTAAGGTATGTAGTTTATGAAGCTCAAGAGCTACTCAAGGTAATGGGTTACTGTGTAGTGTTGTATAAATGTAAGTAAAGACAAGAAGTGAAGTTCATGAGGATAATGGCTAACCCTAGACGTGAACAGGTCAAGATTGTAGTGATCAGGAAAACATCTTGCCAGGAGTTTGTTCTACAAGTCAGCAGTTTTTGGAAGAAGTGTAATTTGCTTCTTACTAATGGAATATAGAGGGAATGAGAATGATTCTTCTTTGTGTGTGTGTGTCATGACGAGTCCCTGCTGTAAAGGTCAGGGCTGGTGGAATGAAGGAATGTAGCTCGTCAGAACACTTCCCATGGGAATAGTGATAGATCAGCAACAGGTTTGCAATGTTTCTGTCTGTGGGAAAAGGGGTTGTAGGGTAGAAAACTATCTCAAGATAAGCGAGTGAAGACTGAGCCACTCTAGTCCAGATATAGTAGCAATGCTCCATTTTGGGTCTGATCTGGCTCTTGTAAAGTATAGCAGGAGAAATTAAATATTTTTTTTTTTTTAAAGCTCATCTCAAGCAAGGCAATAAAGCCACTGAGACACAATGGGTTACTGGATATGAAAGAGTTAGAAACAGGAACATTGCTAAGGAGTAAGAAAAGAGGAAGAGTACAACAGATAATGATTGACATTGCATTTAAATTTTTTTCTGATTAAAGTTGGCTGGAAAGCATGAAGCTAAAAGGGAGTTCCATAAGTGAGAAGTGTGAGAAAAGAAACTGTTAGCATAGAATTTATGGTTACAGATAGCCAGCTCAACTGTGTTTTGATTAAACCTCATCACTAGTCTAATACAGAGCTTAAATTTGAAGAGTCTAGATACCATAGCGAAAAGCTTATCTGAATAATTACCATGAAAGTATTTATAGAAAAAGAAAGCTTATGGTAGTGGGAAAATGATTGAAGCTGAACTGCCAGATCAGGGCCAGTAATACGGCTGATTCTTTTTTGCATTTTATCAAGGAGCTCTAAATAGAAAGCAGGAGCACCAGACCATATGTGGCAGCAATATTCTAATCATGGATGAATGCTGGTCTTATAGATATGTAAGATAGACCAGGAGAGAAAAACTGTCTAGCATGACACAGTGAAACAATCATCCTGGCAGCTGACCTAGCAACAGATTAAATATCGTCTTTCCACTTCATGTCAGCTGAGAATGTTAACCCAAGAAGGGAGATCAGCATCAACAATGCTGTTGGAAGGTAGAGAGACTTACTGAAAAAGTACAATGGGCTGATCATTTTTCCAGCAAACTGACTATTTTTTCAGAAAAAAAAAAACTTTAAAACATTTAGCTTAAATTAAAAACTACATTATACACCTTGCTATTACCAGAGATAAATAATAGACCATTCTGTTTTTAATCAGTTACTTACTGGAGCAGTACAATAAATCAGTCATTTTCCCAGCATCTTTAGCAATAGATCATATATATGAATTCATAGTAATTGTTCTGGTGAAGCTTCCTCTATGGTACCTAGACTTTATGAATTTAAGTGCAGTACTAGATTAGTAGCAAGGTCTCATCATTTTAGAGTTAAAATAGCTACATATAACTGTAAGTTCTATGCTAACAGTTTCTTCTCACACACATCTGATTTGCTCCTTGCTTTCTGTCAACTTTGCCTTTACCTTTTTGAAAATCAATGTTGATTGTTATCTTTTGTCTTATTAATTAAGTCAGTTATGTGCCATGCATGATACATGCTTAGGCAATCTTTCAATGCATTACTGATGAGGCAGATTTTTTTCCTGCAGTAGATTGCCATTTCTTTCTACGGTAGACCAGTTGCCATCCAAGGCTATAGAACCCAGTCTGTCCTGCTATTTACCCATAGCTGGAGGGAGAATAGGATTCATACCTTTCCCAAGAGTATTAGCACATAAGTGAATAATGGATTCGAATGGAATTTGAACTCGACTCTCCAATTGCTCAATCCGAGCAGCTATCCATTACTCCACCATACTGTTCTTTTATTGTTCTCGCTCCTTAATAATATTTTATTTCTGTCATTTTTTTACAATCAGTAAGCCCTGCATCTTTGTGGCTTTATTGCTTTGCTTGGATTAAAAAAGGAATATATTTGGAGTTTTCCTTTAAAAAATTAGATCCTTCGAAAGCTGAGCATGATCCCACATTATTATTTTTGTGTTTATTGTACAATTATTTATTTAAGTGATTTGTTTTCTACAGCTTATCAACCTTTTGTAGGTTATTTAAAGCCAGAAAATATTTTTTAGATTGTAAGAGTCTTTTTTGGAGATAATAATGATTTAGTGAGACAAATCTTACTAATTAACCCATAGCTGGTGGAGAAGAGATAGATTCATACCTTTAACAAGGGTATTTGCATGTAAGTGAATATAACAAACCCAATAGGAATTCAAACTTGGATCTCTGATTAACAATTCCAAGCCATTATCCATTACACCACCCATATATCCAAGGTTACAGCACTTGGTATTACCAAACGGTCATCCATCTAGATACTAACCAGGCTTCAGTGATTGTAATTGATTGTACAATTAGTAAATTACAAATACAAATAATTTCAAAGCCAAAGTCATCAGTTTAATGCAAACAGTAAAACTTTTCTTTCACGGTACTTATTTCAAGATAGAAATAAAATATAACCCAACCACAGAATCAGTTTGCTCTTATAGTTTGCAGATAATGTGAATAACCTTGATGATAAACATTAGCCATTAAAGAATTATGGGACCTGAATAACACTAATAGTAGGTGTGTTTCTTCATTACAGGGTGTCCAAAAAAATTCGACATCATTTTGCAGGTCAATAATTTTGGCAATTCTTGTTGAAATCACCTCGAATTTTCACAGAATGTATAGAAGCAGATCAAGATTTTATATTAAACATTTTATTTTTGTTATCTCAATGAGAATCTGCCAGAGAAATGGATTAGGTGTAGTGGAGATGAAGACAGTTTTCTGATGAAATAGCCACTGCAGTCACCGGACCTGTCTCCGTGTGATTTCTTTTATGGGCATATGTGAAGGGACTGGTCTATGTCCCTACTTTTCCTGCTAGAATTGATAAACTCAAGTAGAGAATCACTTCTGCACTGGATAATGTTACTGGAGACATGCTACAGCGTGTTTGGCAAGAGCTTAGCTACCAACTTGACTACCAACAGCTAGTGCACATATTGAATCAGTCCCATAATAAACTTATGATATTCAACACCTAAACTGTTCAATTTCATTGCACTAGACTTAGTAGTTTTCAAGATAATTGCTTTTAAAATGATGTCAAATTTTGGGGGGACACCCTGTATAATTAAACCAGAAACCTTGAACCCAGATACTCATGTCACCTTGAAAATCTATCAATTAGATTTTCTCTTATGTCCGTATCATTTCCCAATGGCTGTTAGTAGTTGAATGGGTCATGAAAAGAGAGATAAGAAAACCACCCAGGTTTATCAGACTTCACTGTCAACGTGTACTTCTACAGGGTGGCCCGAAATTATTGTCACCCCTCCTCCCTATCAAAAAGTAATGAGAACAATAGAAGAACAAGTAATACAGTAATACAAATTACATGTACTAGATTCAGTTTCTTCACTTTCATTAAGGCTGTCACACATCGAGAAGGTCTGCATGAACACCATCATTTTCGCGGTATAAAATGATACGGGGCCATGTCATGTGTGATATTTTATGAAGCTGTGCTTTGTGGATTGTTGCAAAGGCTCTCCAAATGGCGTCCTTCAACTGATGGGTATTCCGGTATCATTCAGGTGAAACTCTCTCCTAGGCAATGCCCCACAGAGCATGGAAATAGAAAATTATATGATATAGGAGTGACAAGACAGTTAATTTTATATGTACAGGGTGGCCCGAAAGTCTTCTCACCACCCCTATCAAAAAGTAAGAACAATTGAACAAGTCATACAGTAATACAAAGCACATGTACTGAATCCAGTTTATTCCTTTTCATTCACGCTGTCACACATCATGAAGGTCTGTAGGACACCATAATTTTCGTGGCACAAAATGATACGGCGACATGTCCTGTGTGACATTTTACGAAGCTGTGCTTTGTGGATTGCTGCAAATGCTCTTCAAATGGTGTCCTAAACTGATGGGTATTCTGCTATCGTTCAGGTGAAACTCTCTCCTTGGCAATAACCCCACAGAACGTTGAAATAGAAAATTATATGATATAAGGATGACAAGACAGTTAAGTTTAAATGTACAGGGTGGCCCGAAAAGTCTTCTCGCCCCAGCTATCAAGAAATAATGAGAACAATTGAAGAACATGTAATGCAGTAATAAAAAGCATGTGTGCTGGATTCAGTTTATTCACTTTCATTAAGGCTGTCACACATCGAGAAGGTCTGTATGAACACAAACATTTTCATGACACAAAATGATACGGCGCCATGTCCTATGGGATATTTTACGAAGCTGTTCTTTGTTGATTGTTGCAAACCCTTGGCCACTGGCGAGTAAGGTCAGGTAAATGAACATTTAATTTTATTTGTTAATATTTACGATAATATAAACGTATCTGAAATTTTTAACAAGTATTTAGCAAAGTCAAATATATCCAGTATCTTATACTTGTTGGGTAGCTTACTCACTGTTTCTCTCTGTCCCTATGGCCTATGAGAAGTTGATTGGTAAAACAGCCAAACAACCAACTAATCTTCAGGATGAACTGTGAGTATTGTTATAAAATAAAATAAGACATATCTCGCCTGATTTGCAGGCAAATAAACTAACATATTCAAGAGCAAGAGCCGGACGTGAACGGGACAAGGCCCCATCACAAAATGACCATATTTACACGTTTACGCATATTTCCGACGCACGAGCTCCAGTCGAAAAATAAAATAATATTTTAAAGTGTTTCTATTTTTCGACCAATAAAAATGCTTCCCTCCTAATTATAGCGTCGTTTTACGAGCCTGTCAAGTCATAAAAAAACGCCATAAAAGGAGTCACATGGAAGTACATCGGCAGTCAACAGGAGGCCAGGGAAGAGACCTGTCACGGTCAGCAGTAGCGCCATGCCAACCAGCGAGAACTACTATGAGAGATCAACCCAGATCTTCAGCCGGCCTATGAACTATTTCACAAGGTAGCTGTCCCAAATCCACATGTTCCTATTGAAATAAATCACGTAAATCTATTTCTGCTGTTGTCGTATTTCTTTCTTGCAACCATACGCTTGTCTATAACAGTATCAAATTCTCCAAGCCCTCTATTCACATTATGTGTTCTAGAAATTTCAAATGTATCTTTCCGATTTTAAGCATAAACATCAGTTTTGTTTTCAACTTTCTGAAAACTCACTCATAACTCTCATATTCAGTCCATTGTATATTCGGCATTCTTCTATAGAACCACATTTCTGTTGCCTCATATGTCTTCATCATCTGTGTGGAGATTGTGCAGCAATCAGTGTAATAGAGGAGAGCTGATATTACATAACACATCAACACTCTTTTCTTTGTTTCTAATGAACATTTCCTGTTTCTTAATACTTAGTTTTTGGAAGGCATCTTTCACAGTTCCAATGTCCCATCCACTGTTAAAACGCTACCTAGATATTGAAATTTTTGTACTTTAGTATCTCCACTTTGTAGTACCACTAGCTAGCGTATTGATTATCAGAGCAAAAAATGGGATTGGCATGTTAAATTTAAATGCCAGATAAGGTCATTACATGCACAAATACTGTTGGTATTCATACCTTCTTTCCCCTCATACAGATTAAAAAGTAGCACATACTAGCCTTGGTTAGCAACCAGTATATAAGAAGGATTACTGTCAAAATGGGTTGGGTGTGGGCCTGGTAACCAGGGCTGGTGTATACGACCCTCAACCAAGTGGGGGAAGCCTGATTGGTGTGCTTTGTGACTTTGCTATCATATCAACATTTTCTTTTTTTCTACCTTTATATATGTTAAAAATTAAACTAAGCACAACTGACTATTAAAGGATGAAATTTGTTTTGCACATGGTAAGTTTTGAAAAAACATTATATAATATACATTATTTTTATCTATAATGTTGAACGTGTCAAAATTATTCAACTTTTTAACAGGAAAAACCTCGAGTGGATGTAAGAAATTTCTGCAAAACATTGTGAATTTATTTAAGATGTAATAATCTATTATGACATGTCTCTAATTTTTATTTAGGTATATTGTATTTATTTTCAGTTTTTCTAATTGAATTATTCACCTATATTGCATATGATCTATTATTTGACATAATTAAGTTACAATAAAATTTGTGTTTCATGTGAGTAAGTACCTTGAAAATTGAGATGTAATAGAGTAGAAGACCTGCATCATAGATTCAGGAACAACACAAATGCTGCAGGTAACTTTGCCCTATAAACACCTATTTGCTACAGAAAATCCAGTAGCAACACTCAGCATGGCAAGGGTGTGGCTCTGTAGATCGTTGGAGTCTACAGTGGGGATTCCACTTTTCCAAGAAGACATTTTTCTTTGTGATTGTCCTGTATTCACTGGCATATGGTAATGGCAATATCAACTGTTAAGGAAACATTTGGCATTCACTGACTGAGCAACCAGTGCCACTATTGGTTGAAATTTATTAAAATCTTTCTGCTAAAACAGTTTTTCAAGGAAACAGGTTTCTCAAGCCCATTGTTATTATTCTTTCCAGTATTGATGGGGGTTTCCTTCCTAACCTTTTGTTTGAATTAGGGTGGAATATCAACATCTTAATTATATGTCATTATTTTCTATTTGAGTTACATGAGCTATCCATTTTAGTTGTTGCTGCTGTTGAAGGTCCTCAAGTAATATATTTTTTGTTATCTGGTATAGTTCTTTGTTATTTTGTAGGGCAGGATTCAAAAAAGGATGGTTCTTGCTAAAACCTATATGTTTCATATACTGAAAGCCATTTTTAAATATCGATCTGAAAAACAGTTGTATCCAGCTGACATTTCAGAATGTGTTCGGAACTATGCATTATTTCCATATAAACGTCTCAATCTGACATGGCTAAAAACATGACGTAAGGTCTTAGGTTAATTTTTAGGTTCTGTAGCAACTTTTAGTAATGTGTGAAAGTATTCCTAGCACATCCTATTCAATGTTCAGTTTCTTTGTCTATAGGAGGATTGATATTATATCAGTTCAGCACTCTTTTCTTTATTTCTAACAATTTATTTTCTTTTTCTTATTTAGTTTTCATATGGGATCTTTCGCAATTCCAATGGGCCTTTTGTGCAGTGAAAATTTTAAACGACCATTATAATTAAACTAGAAACCTTGGAAACTGGATACACAAGTGTCACCTTGAAAGTCCGCGAATTAGATTTTCTCGTATGACCGCATTAACTACCAATTCAGAACTGATTAGAGACTAGTACTTTGCCAAAAGTTTAATAGGCCAATAGTTCAAACGAAAGGATAGTTGAATGTGTCACAAAAGGAGAGATAAGAAAACCATATGTGTTTATCATACTTGACTGTTGCCATATGCTGCGTCCCTTCATGATTATGACTATCCACAATTTCCTGTTCTTTGTAGCTCTTAGTAATGTTTGTATTTTTGCTATATCTCCTCATCCCTGTCCTGCTAACACAAGCTTGTTAGGTTGGTTGTGCTGCTTTCCTCTCTCACCTTCCCTATATCCTGTGAGTGTCAATTTTTCTAAGCTGTCTTTCTTCATTAAGTTCCCCTAGAAATTTCAACTATCTCTTTCTGATGTTAAGTATAAATATCTGTCTTGTTTCCATTTTCACTAAAACTTCATCAGTACTCACAATTCACTCCATTGTATATTAAGCATCCTTCTGTTGCCTGATATCTCTTCTTCATCTGTGAGGAGAGATTGTCCAGCATTCACTGTCATATAGGTGGACTAATATTATATAACAGTTTAGGGGCACCCCGAGGCAGTGTAATGGTTAGCAAATTTGTCTCACTAGAACAATTACAACAGTGCCACATCTAAGCTACACTTGGAAAATCGCTAAAACAGTTTAGTAGTCTTTTCTTTGTTTCTAATGAAATTTTTTTGTTTTTTAATATTTTGCTTAGCTTTTGGAAAGCATCTTTCACTATTCTAATGCACCTTCATTATTGGAAAAAAGCCCTTTCCCAATTACTTCAATGACGACAATTGTTCTATTCTCTGACATGTCTTACTCACAAACCCATTTATTTAATCTATCTTCTCTCGGGTCTTTTCTGACAGCATTTGCCATTTATTGGACACCAGTCAAGCAACCTTTTGCTCCATCTGTTATCCTCCAGGATGTAGACGATCGTGGCTCTCCACTACTTCCTGTGCTTTGTAGCTCTAAGCAATGTATATCCCTTTATTATCCCTGCAAATTCATGTCCTTCCATCTATTTACACAAGCTCATTAGGCAGGTGACTTGATGATTCTCTCTGCCTTCTCACCCTCAATATGTCCTGTGAGTGTCAAACTCTCCAAGCCCTCATTATGTATATCAGAATTTTCAAATGCCATTTTCTGATTCTAAATACACATGTACTTTTAGATCCTATTTTCCTTAAAACTTCATCATTGCTTTCATGCTTTGTCTGCAGTATTCCCAGGTAGAACCACATTTCTGTTGCTTCCTCTGTGAATTTCAGCATTCACTGCCATATTGGTGGATAGATATTACATAGCAGTTCAGTACTCTTCTCTTTGTTTCTAGTAAAATTTTGTGGGTAAGTGCCAGAGGTTCTCAGCAATATTTCTCAGAAACTTCTAAATAAAAAAACAGAATCAAAGGTGTAAAGAAATAATATATGTTTATTTGTCTGACTTCGGCTGAAGTAAGTCCTTTGTAATTCAGGTTGTTAAAAGTTTGTTTGGTTCGGTAGGTGTTAGTTTATGAATCAGACATTGGCAGTAGTTGGGAATGTGGTTACTTTGGAAACATGTTGCGAACACCAAATGCAGTGTTTCTTAGCCCTCATGTAGGGTGTAAAAATGTCTTAAGTAGATGACCACTTAGTTTCTTTATGTCCTGCACTTGGGCACGTTTCTCTGGCTGTTTCATTTTTGTTGGCTGTCATCTGTCTCTTTATACACAAATTTGAAAGGCTCCAGAATACTTGTCATGAAAATTGGTTTCATCTAACATCAAGTCTTTTTGTTCTTTTGATTGGCCAAAATTCTTCCATTTATTTTCTGGTGTTCCTTCCTTTATTTTTTTTTTAATAACGGAAGTTATACCTGGAGCCTCTCTTATTCTGTGAGATTTTAAGTCACAATAACTAGACCCTGGACCAGCAAATTCCATTTTGCAGCAGTTGTTGTCTTTTCTTTTATATCAGAGAGAGAGAGAGAGAGAGAGAGAGAGAGAGAGAGAGAGAGAGACTTATTTTAATTTTTTTTTATATTTTCATATTTTATTTTTTACATTTGGGCTCACCACAATTTTCCTGTTTCTTTATACTTTTTTTAATTTCTGGAAGGCACCTTTAACTATTCCAATATGCCTTTGGATTTTTGTGTTATATTTCCCATTGTATGTCATAACACTTCCTACATTTCTGTTCCTGCTTTTGTACAGGCTTGATTTTGGCATTTCCAATTTATCACTGACATCTATCTGGATTTTAGGAGTGTTATGTTCACAAATACAACACAATTTTTTTATACAATGCAAAGAAATGATCTTCACAGAAAATGAAGAAGACCAAGCTAAATATGACAGTAACATTTATGCAGCCAGATACATGTATTTACATATTAAAAATCAATATTCTTTATTGTGACTATTAAGAGACCAGCAGTTCAATTTTTGTAAATGATTTGTCACAAATGAGTCTGCAAAGTTTCAAAGTGTTTTTGTTACAAGTGAGGAAATCAAGTGGTATTGTACGCCAACATGTGCGTGTGTATGAAGCACACGCTAATGAAATGTGTGTAACTACTGACTGACTATATAGCAGTAATTTCCAAAACCCAGTGAACAAAGAGAGAGGAGAAAAGACTTTTGTTATGGTGTTCTATGTAGAAAAATTATTGCTGACATACGCATTGTCATGGTACATGTGTCTATGTTGTTGAACAAGGCCTGGTCTGGTCTGCTGGCTGTCTTCCACTGACTGTCCTTCACTGACTGTATCATTGCAGATCTGGTCGCTGACTGTTCCTGACAAACTGTTTTTATTGCTATGGGCCGGCTCAGAATTGCTATCTGAATTTTGCATAGAAATGTACTCAGTAACCTATTTCCAGGTCATTTGAAATTCAACCGCTCAGATGTAGTAGTGAGCACATCACGTGACTTGTCATATCCAATGAGGTTCTAGAAACCACTTATTTAATTTGTAGCCATGTTTGCACAGAATTGTAAAAAAATGTTTTTCGTATCAACTGAAGATTTATTTGTAGGCGTCTTTTACTTGTTTGTGCTTCACATATTTGCCGTAGGAGTTTATATCGTATATACCAATCAACTTTAGTCTTTGTATTTAAAATTTTGAAGCTCAATGTCAATTATTTCAGTATCATCTGTCTTCTTAATTCTTGTTCTTTTATTGTCCTTTCTCCGTAATAGAGCTTTTTTTCTCGTATTCTCTCATACTCAGTAACGCTTAGAAACGTCTTAGTAGCATTGCTTTGCTTGGAGTGAAGTGATAAAAAAATATCGTAACAGTACCTAACAAACCCAACACTTTCTTGTTCCAAACCTCAACTAGGCTTATTGCAAATGATATTTCTAAGAAGTAACCCATTTAAATTCTGAGAAGGCTCGACGTTGCTTAACTTCGGTGATTCAACGTGTTAACCGTAAAAAGCTGTTGTTACGTACAGCAAGGAATGAGTAATAAATGAATAACTCAAGGAAGGTAACTATTTACTTTGTTATGACAGAGTTATTACCCTTGAATTAGAAATTGAAAGAAGATATGCATTTATTTCTGGGAATATTTTAGCAACAGAAACAGTAATATGAACATGAGGCAGACATAATCCTCCATATTACCGTCTGCTTTTCAAGATTTCAGTGATGTTAAAGCCAAAGAGAAAACAAATTGAACATAGAACTGATTGCGTTAGAGGTAATTTTGTCCAACAAGAAATTGGAGATATCAAAATCAAGCAATTGCAGAAATTTAAGTATCTGGGAAATATTATAACAGATAATGAAAAATGTGACACAAAAATCTGAATGTGGATTGGAATAGGGAAAGATGTCTTCTAAAAGCTAAACAAAGTAATAAAATACAGGAAAAATTTATGAGAAACAAAGAAAAAGTGTTGAACTGTTATGTATTAGGTTGGTGCAAAAATAATGACGTAATAATGTTGTTTTTGACGTTAAAAATACATCAAAAAACGACATTATTACGTCATTATTTTTGCACCAACCTAATAAATATCAATTCTCTTATAAGCCAATGAATGTTGGCCAATTTTTTCAAAGATGAAGAGGCGACTTAAAGCAACAGAGATGTGTTTTCACAGAAGGATATTGAGAATAATGCAACATTGTGATGTAGAATAATGGCAAGTTAAATTTAAAAAAAATGTCTAACAAATAAATAGCTACACAGCTTGTTGGATATATATTGTATTTCTGAAATATATATTTGATAGGATCAATTGATAATCACAAATCCCACAAAAATGGGAAAGAAGCATGTAGTGTCATTTTTTTTATTGATTCATGAATTGATTGATCAGCAAAGAACAAGATTTCCTGGAAAAAAAAAGGTGTTCTTTTCAAGATTCTTCAGTCAGGTTTTGTCTTGGTAGTGAGCAGATATCCTAAAATTCTCACACTCTCTGTGCCCTTTCTATCAGCAATATTTCCTTTGTAGAGACAATAAAATTTGGCTGATACAGACTCCACATGTTGTGCCATTTATTATTACAAGCAAACCTTCCCACCTGGTGAAAAGATGGCTTTTGATTTTCAGGGAAAAATTGAGACAATGTGACATTGAGCTATTGGCCTGAAGGGTGACTGAACAAAATCCCAGCCTCTTATCCCAAAAGTAGACAAAATCCCTGTCTCATAAATAAAAGTCTCATATATAAAATGAAACAAATTTAGCATTAAAAATTTAAGAGACTTTTCATTCAAATTTTAATGTCAAATTAAGGATAAAATGATGGAAGATGCAGGCAACAGAATATGGGCTTTGGTGCGAGAAATGGGTGTTGCAATTTCCATTATGAACCTGACCTTGAATGAGGACCTCCACTACCAGTCATACAAATGGTATAATGGTCAACTTCTTTCAAAACCAGCTTGAGAAAACCGTCTGACAAAGGCAAAGAAATTCCTGAACAAGATGGAACATCCTGTTGAACCAAGGACAATCTGGTTCATCTGTGATGAAAAGAATTTTTGTCATGACCAGTTGCACAACATCCAGAACAACAGATGGCTTGCCTACAATCCATATGACGTTCCTTATGTCATGAAGACCAAGTTTCCCAAAACTGTGATAATTTTTGGGTGTGTCTTCACTGAAGGTGATGTAATGCCACCTCACATCTTTGAACAGGGTCTCAGGTTCAATTTGGATGGCTGTGTGGAGTTGTTGAACATCATGGTCAAGCCTTAGTTGGAGAGGATGGATACTGGATACCTTCTTGTGACCCAAATCCCTTTTAGTGTGGTTTTCAGATTGGGGAAGAGCTAGAAGTCACACAGTGATGGTTGGGAAGGTAGAGAGCCTGTTTCCAGCAGTCTTTTTCTATCTATCTATCTATCTATCTATCTATCTATCTATCTATCTATCTATCTATCTGTCTGACCGTTCATATCTATCTTAATTTCCCCCTCTCTCTCACTATCTATCTATCTATCTATCTATCTATCTATCTATCTATCTATCTATCTATCTATCTATCTATCTATCCATCCATCCCATGATTAAATAAGGAACAAACAAGAAGACATCCATGAATTTATCATGTTTCACTTTTATTTTAACTTCATAAATTTTTGTTTTGTGCAGCACAGAATTTGAATCAATGAAAAATTCTCTTCCATAGTGCATTTCCAGAACTTTCTGATTAAGCTAAAATAAAAGCAAAACATGTGAAATTTATAAATTTTGTCTTGTTTGTTATCTATGTATCTATCTCTACATACACCTATCTATGCATCTATACATAAATCTATACATACATGTATATATAGATCTTTACACTCCACTTTATAATAGCTGTCAGTGGTTGTTGGGTATGACTGTCACAAGATTTCATTATGAAACTCAGTCGTGACTTCTAATATCTCTTTCCTTTCCTTTATTTTCTGCTCTTTTCTTTTGCTTTTTCTTCCTTTTCTTTTTCTTCTGCATTTTGTCTTTTTCTTCTGTTACTACCTTTTCTTTTTCTTCTGCTTTTTTGTTTTCTTCCTTCTGCTGTTTCCTTTTTTTTCTTATACTGTTTTCATTTCTTTTTCTTCTGTTACTTCCTTTTGTCTTTTGCTTTTTTTCTTTTTCTTTCTTTCTACTACTTCCATTTCTTTTTCTTCATTTTATTTTGCTTCTTATTCTTCTGCTTCTTCCTTTTCTTTTTCTTCTCTTCCTTTTTTTCTTCTTCTTCTGCTTCTTCCTTTCCTTTATCTTTTGCTTCTTCTTTTCCTTTTCTTCTATTTTTTTTAATTTCTTTTTCTTCTGTTACTTCCTTTTTTTTTGTTTTTCTTCCTTTTCTTTACCTTCTTCATTTTATTTTCTTTTGCTTCTTTTTCTCCTGCTTTTGTCCTTTTCTGTTTCTTTAGCTTTCTCCCTTTTTTCTTCTGTTTCTTCCTTTTTTTATTCTTTTGCTTTTCCCTTTTCTTTTTTTCCTGTTTCTTCTTTTTCTTTCTTCTGTTTCTTCCTTTACTTTTTTCTTTTTCTTTGATTTTTCCTTTTCTTTTGCTTCTTCCTTTTCTTTTTTCTGCTTTTTACCTTTTCTTTTTCTTATGTTACTTCTTTTACTTCTTCTCCTGCTTTTTCTTTTCTTGTTTTTCTTCCTTTACTTTCTTCTGCTATTTCTTCCTTTCCTTTTTTTCTTCCATTTTTTCTTCCATACTTCCATTTTGTTATTATTATATAAATCTTTATACTGGAGTAATGTGGGTAGATAGTTTCACCTATCGCCAGGTTCATACTCCTTCACAGTCTTTTGAACAGGAGTAGAGGTTTATCCCTTGTTCCTGTTTAGGATTGGATTTCCAGTTCTTTCTTCTAAAGTCTTTTCATTTTCTTTCACTCCAAGTAACCCCTTGCATCTTAATGGCAATATTGCCTTGCTCGGGATGAAATGATTAAAAAGAAAAGAGGATTTTGTCCCTTCCAGAACTTCAGTTTTTATCTTACTTCTTGATTAATACACAACAAACGAGATTCTGAGTGATGAGAGTGGTGATAAAAACTAATTAGCGTTCTATTAATTTGTTTAATTGTGTCTAGAAGTTTAGAAAATCACAAAATTCTCCAAAACACAATTTATCTAAATTTCTGGAATGAGGAATTATTATTTACACTATTTACATGTGGACTATTATCCTCATCTTTGTTGTTACCACATGTTATAGTGATAACAACAACAAAGATGAAGACAATAGTTTCCAAAAGATCATAAACAAAATTTACAGTTGAACTGTATTAACAATGCTTGGATATATATATGTATAGCTGACCACTTGTATTCAAAAACCTGTGTACTAGAGCGGCTAGCCAATCCCTATTGCAGACACTTGCTCAGGTGCATTTGTGTTTATTCAACACCCACAGAGCCCACCTGTGGTTTATACTGCAACTATGCTGAGCAGACCTTAGTTATAATTTCTGGAAAAGAGTGTTATCTAGTGTGATAAACAATTTGAACAAGGCCAGCACATTCAAGTCCTTGGCTATGATGACTTGTGACTTTGTGCTAGCACAGTTATTGATGGCATCCAAGGGTTCTGTCAACCCAATTTCATTCACAAGGCTTGGGTCAACCTGTGGTATGGTTTTCAGGCACTTTCCAAAGGTGCCACATGCTGGGATCACCCCCTCCAGACCAATAATATCAGGAAGTCTCTTTCCTGACAAATCAACCATGGTGAGATTCGAACCTGGGTCTCGTGGTCAGAATGCGAACGTTCTAAGCACTTGGCCACATACCCAGGATATATATTATTTTTCATCATTTCACCTCAATTAAGGCAGTAAAGCCACTAAGATGCAGTGGGTGATTACTGAGTGTGAAAGAATATAAGAAAAAGAAAATCATTATTAGGGAGCAAGAACAATAAAAGAACACGAATTAACAAGACAGAAAATAACAATTGACATTACATTTAAAGTTTTAAAAATCAAACTTGACCAGAAAATAAAAGAGTTCCAGAGATGGATATGCAATGTAATTGACCCTGATCTGGCATCTCGTCTGCAGTCGCTCTCTTGCAGACATGCCATCACCTCCCTCTGTCTTTTTTACAAATACTTTCATGGTAACTGCTTCGATGAGCTGCTTTCGCTGGTTCCCAGACTTCATGAATTTAAGCGTTCTACTAGGCTGGCATCTCGCTCTCGTTCTTTCACTGTCGAAACTGTTAAATGTAGCTGTCTCTTCTACTCCAATAGCTTCATGTCTCGCACCTCTCGCCTGTGGAACTCCCTCTCCTTTTCCTGTTTCCCTGATAGCTAAAATCTCCAACTATTCAAATGTAATGTCAATCGACATTTCCAGATGCCTTGATCTATCCCCTATCCTTTTCTTCATCCTTTCCTCTATCACTCCTATTTGCTCTTGCTCCAACTCTCTGTACACCCTTGCATGCTAGTGGCTTCCCACCTTGCTTGGGGTGAAATGCTTAAAAAAAAAATAATGTGGAAAGTGTGAGAAAAGAAACTGTTAGCTTAGAACAGGTGTGGGAAAACTATGGCCCGTGGCCACATGCAGCCCACGAAAAGAATTCATGTGGCCCGCTAAATGTTAGTAAATTTTTAAAGAGAAAGTTACCAAGCAATGCCAAATAATTGTTACAAGCAATTTGATGCCTAATTTTAACAAACTGCTAAATGACTGCATTCAGATACATTATTCTCATTGAGTCATTGAGATCCTTCTGTAGTTGAGTTACTTTGTTTTTCGAATAAATCTGTTTCATGTGAAGTTGCTACTTCAAAATATCAATAAATTTTTTTTCTTTAAACTGAATTATTTTGTTTTCAAACAATCTGTTTCATGTGAAGTTTCTACTTAAAATCTAAATTAATTTTTTTCTTTAAATTTAGTTACTTTATATCTTTTATTTAAAGTTTCTACTTTAAAATATAAGTAAGAATTGTTTTTTATTTCTTTACGCAGAGTTAATTTGTTTTTCAAATAAATATGTTTTCTACTTTATAATATTAATTAATAAAAATAATTTTTTCTTAAAACAAGGTTATTTTGACTTTCAAATGTGTTTCATGTAAATCTTCAACTTAAAAATACTTATTAATATTTTTTCTTTAAAGTACTTCTGTTGTGATGATATAACCCAACTTCCCCATTCACGATAATGGACGGGCTGGTTGCCGATTAAGTATGACCACAGCGGACAGTCGTCAAGTCTTCGTTTGTTAACACCTATTGAGGTTAGCATACTCCCGACTCTGTCTCTGTACTTGACACACCTACATCCGATTATAAACCTATTATTGAAAACCAACACTCGGGTTACTTTGTTTATTATATCTTGCACGAGATATAACAACTTCAAACTGAGTTACTTTGTCTTTCAAATAAATGTGTTTCGAGTGAATTTTCTACAGTACTTTAAAATATTAATTAATAAAAATTAATTGCATTTTTTCTTTAAAAGCCTTTTTTTGTTTATATTAAATATTAATTATTTTGAGTTAATATACTATATGGCCCAATAAAATTGTGAATTTTTGAATGTGGCCCTTTCACTGAAAAGTTTGTCTACCCCAGGCTTAGAACATACATACACATTTCATAATTGCTACCTTAATTAAACAGTTCATTTTGCTTGGGAACTAATTTTGGTTAAATTATAGATCATATTTATACGGATTATTAAAATGACTAAGGGAAATAACCACTCATAAATGTGCTAACTTAAGTTGATTTAACTCCCTTCCCACTACAGATGAGACAGTATATATATATATATATATATATATATATATATATATATATATATATATATATATATATTTGTTTGAATAAAAGACAGACTACGTTAAGATTCCATGTAATAAGCTATTTCACCATAACCCCTTTAACAGGGTTCTGGATCATCAGACTTTTACTTCCAAAAGCTGAAATGAAGAATGAAAAGAAAAATTCACAGGTTTTTTGGAGTGAATTTTCTACAGTACTTTTAAAATATTAATTAATAAAAATTAATTGCATTAATGAAACCTGTCGGATAATTTATTGGGGCTGTTATAACACGTCTTCCTCACTGTAGCCTTTATCGCCCACCCCTTAACCACCTTTATCTAGAGACGAGACGCGTTAGATTAGAGCAACATCCAGCCGAAACACTGGGGTTAAAATAGAAAACTAAAATGATACATATGACACACTCACATCCTCTCTCCCACCTCACTTCCTCACTTCGTTAACTTTGCGTATATTTGATGAGGTCCGTAAAAAACCTGTGAATTTTCTTTTCATTCTTCATTTCAGCTTTTGGAAGTAAAGTCTGATGATCCAGAACCCTGTTAAAGGGGTTATGGTGAAATAGCTTATTACATGGAATCTTAACGTAGTCTGTCTTTTATTCAAACATATATGCTCTGAATCTTACATTGAGCTCTCTGGATATCATCCTCCTCAGGTCTACCCATACGGATTACCTAAATTTGAATAAACTATATATATATATATATATATATATATATATATATATATATATAATGACACAGGAAATATAGAAAATAAATGAAATATAAAGATTTATTTTTAATTTTTCAACACTTTGTGCATTTCCTTTAATCATTATATGGGACCAATATACACTCAAAATCAAATATACCTTATATATGGAGGTAATGGACAGAGTCAGAAGATAACCTAATAACACCCATAACTGATAATCTCTTAACTTCTATACTCAGAAGATAACCTAATAACACCCATAACTGATAATCTCTTAACTTCTATACACAGAAGATAACCTAATAACACCCATAACTGATAATCTCTTAACTTCTTTACTCAGAAGATAACCTAATAACACTCATAACTGATAATCTCTTAACTTCTATACTCAGAAGACAGAAGATAACCTAATAACACCCATAACTGATAATCTCTTAA
The DNA here is from genome assembly GCA_903632075.3 of Acanthosepion pharaonis. NCBI lineage: Eukaryota > Metazoa > Mollusca > Cephalopoda > Sepiida > Sepiidae > Acanthosepion > Acanthosepion pharaonis. The sequence goes on from CAHIKZ030000302.1 coordinate 5,917,294, forward strand.
CTTCTATACTCAGAAGATAACCTAATAGCACCCATAACTGATAATCTCTTAACTTCTATACTCAGAAGATAACCTAATAACACCCATAACTGATAATCTCTTAACTTCTATACTCAGAAGATAACCTAATAACACCCATAACTGATAATCTCTTAACTTCTTTACTCAGAAGATAACCTAATAACACTCATAACTGATAATCTCTTAACTTCTATACTCAGAAGACAGAAGATAACCTAATAACACCCATAACTGATAATCTCTTAACTTCTATACTCAGAAGATAACCTAATAACAACCATAACTGATAATCTCTTAACTTCTATACTCAGAAGATAACCTAATAACATTCATAACTGATAATCTCTTAACTTCTATACTCAGAAGATAACCTAATAACACCCATAACTGATAATCTCTTAACTTCTATACTCAGAAGATAACCTAATAACATTCATAACTGATAATCTCTTAACTTCTATACTCAGAAGATAACCTAATAACACCCATAACTGATAATCTCTTATCTTCTATACTCAGAAGATAACCTAATAACACTCATAACTGATAATCTCTTAACTTCTTTACTCAGAAGATAACCTAATAACACCCATAACTGATAATCTCTTAACTTCTATACTCAGAAGATAACCTAATAACACCCATAACTGATAATCTCTTAACTTCTTTACTCAGAAGATAACCTAATAACACCCATAACTGATAATCTCTTAACTTCTTTACTCAGAAGATAACCTAATAACACCCATAACTGATAATCTCTTAACTTCAATACTCAGAAGATAACCTAATAACACCCATAACTGATAATCTCTTAACTTCTTTACTCAGAAGATAACCTAATAACACCCATAACTGATAATCTCTTAACTTCTTTACTCAGAAGATAACCTAATAACACTCATAATTGATAACGTCTTAAGTTCTATACTCTATGATCTACCATACAGCATTAACGAAAATGCAGTAACTTGTTTTCTCACGCACAAAGTTCATAAAAAGTACAGAGAAAAGACATGGCTAATCACAAGAAAATTCCACAAGCAAGAAGTGCAATAGAAAAAACTGTTATCATAGAACTAATGGTTATATCTAGCCATTTCTACTGTAAAATGATGTAATCTTGTTGCCAATCTAGTACTGTGCTTAAATTCATAAAGTCCAGGTACCATAGAGAAAAATTCATCAGAACAATTACCATGAAAATATTTATAGAAAAAGCACAAGGAAGCTACATTATGGTGGTGGGAAAGGTTAAACCAAGATGCCAGGTCAAGACCAGTGACATTGCAGATTATTCTTTGTATTTTATGAAGGATCTGTAAATATATAGTAGAAACTCCAGATCATATGTGGCAGCAATATTCAAAGCAAGGATGAATGGTAGACTTACAAATATGTAAGATAGATTTGAGCAATAAAAATTGTCTAGCACAACACAGTGAAACAATTTTTTGTAGCATCAGACCTAGCAATTGATTCAATTTTTCTACTTTATGTCAGCAGAAATTGTTAGTCCAAGAAGGTGCAATGAGTCACTCTGCTGGAGGTTAGCAACAACCGTGCAGATGGGAGGCAAAAAGGGTTCTTTCAAACGAGCAGTATCATTTTGGAGGCATTAAAATTAACAAGCCACATAATAGCATTGTGGCATTATAGAACATCTTCAAATGTGTACACAATTGACAGCCAATGCAAATTCTTATTATGTGGTGAATATGAAATAATAACAACTCCTTTTACCCACTCCCTTCAAATTCAGGCAAACTGAGCAAAAATATAGAAAGAAATTTGTGAGCATATGTGAAATTTTCTTTGGACCAATGAAAACCTTAACTTCAAAGAGATTGGATGGCTAGCTGAGAAAGAGACAAAAACAAATTCATGAGCCTATGTGAAATTTTCTTTGGGCCAATGAAAATCTTGTTTTCACAAAAATTATCCATTGAACTTAGAAAAATAAAATAGTGAGTCTATACAAAATCCTTTCTTTTTTAATATAAAATGAGAAAAAAAAATTAACAAAAGAGTGTCTGAAGATGTGAAAAGTTTAGATTCTTTTCACATGCCTACATTACCAGTCTTAACCAATGGCTTGGCACTTTAAAGAACTTTATTTCAACAATCCAAGAAAGCTAAGTATTTTTAAAACTATCTCTCTTTTCTACTTTTGAATGTATGCAACCGTATCTCCTTTCTGTGAACAGCGGACTGTCTTAACTTTTACTTTAAACATTTTTGTGTCAGTTCATGTTGTATGAACATTTCCCCTACATGACAATTCGTTGAAACTACGAACTTTAAAAAATTCAGATTTATTTTCCTGAAACAATCTGCTGGCACAACTTTAAGTGTGTAAATTCGTAAATAAATTCCTTTTCTTGTTTTGTTAAAATAACTCATATCATTACTATCCTTCATTAATTTTCTTGGTAAGTCAAGTGTTCATTTTAACCCCGAAGTCCCATGCCAATATGACTTCAATCTCCCTCTTCCTGACCTGGCAGGGGGCTTATTTTGAATGGTATTCTTATTATTTTTCTATTAATTTTCACTTTTTGTATCGTGTTTTGTATCAAAATTCCTCGCGGGACTTTTAAGTTAAAAAAATTCCTACCGCTATAACGATTCCAGGTGTCACTTTTCACTCAATTACTTAGTAGTACAAAAAAAAAAAAAAAAAAAAGTACATGAAATAAACTTTGGATTTTGGAACTACTCAGTAGTTCCAAAATCCAAAGTTTATTTCATGTACTTCAGGTATGTCCATTAGGTCACGTAAAAAATCGGCATATCACGATTAAAAATGACTCATAAATCAACGAAAACAAAGTTTTGTTTATGTTATGTTTATGTTGTTATGAAGAGGAAAGACCAAAGTATATTTAAATATTTTTTGAAATTTTTACTCCTTTCTAGCACGTAGAAAATTTTGCTTAAAAATTATGTTTTTTTTACGACAGCGCGACAGTACTAAAAAAAGGTTTGTTTTATTTTTGCGCTTTTCCCGCGGAAAACACACGTTAATTAGGAAATTCTTGCAAAAAATCAAATAATTGTTGGATTTTAATGAAATTTTCAGGACTTATTCAGAAATGAATGAAATCTTTTTGAATTTTTTTTTCAAAAATCTTGTTAAAAAGATTTTTTTTAAAACATGTTTCCACCCACTTACATATTTTCAAGAAATTTCAAGAAATTAAATACGCACGCCCGGGATTTTTTTTATTAGTTATAAACAGGAATGTTTGTAGAAAGTAAATCACCAGTTTTTTTTTGTAAAACATTTAATTCTTTTATAGAAAATCAAATTTGAATTGTAAAAAAAAAAATGTAAAAAAAGTATGACATTTAATTAATTAGAAAAGCTTACACCTGTTTTTGTAGATACGTTATATTAAGGACATTATTTTGTGAAGAAATAAAAATTTTTCGATGAATAATGTATTTTTTGCAAATTTTTCCACATTTTAAAAATTTTTTCATTAACGTCTTAAATACTTCAAAAATCTTTTAAAATTCTTTATTTCTTTCACCCAAATAATGCAATGATAACGTTAATGAAAATGTAAATTTACAAATCGAACTTTGAAAAGCACATAACAGTCGTTTACACACAAATATTTTTAAAATAATTTTAAAATAAATTTTTATTGAAAAACGTTCATAATTTCTATGTATGGAAATGTATACGCGACATAATCCTTAAAAAGGTCACGTGATTTGTGTCGTCTGGCACCGCAGTTTTTTCACTCCTCTGTCCAGTTCAGATACACATCGTTAACGTGTTTGCAGAAATTAATAAAAAAGTTTAAAGAATTATCTAAATAATAAAAAAAGTTTAAAGAATTATCTAAATAAAAAAAAAAAAGTTTAAAGAATTATCTAAATAATAAAAAAAAAAAAGTTTAAAGAATTATCTAAATAATAATAAAAAAAGTTTAAAGAATTATCTAAATAATAATAAAAAAAAAGTTTAAAGAATTATCTAAATAATAAAAAAAAAAGTTTAAAGAATTATCTAAATAATTAAAAAAAAAAGTTTAAAGAATTATCTAAATAATAAAAAAAAAAGTTTAAAGAATTATCTAAATAATAAAAAAAAAGTTTAAAGAATTATCTAATTTTATTGCCATTATTATAGAGTTTTGTCCCTTTATTCTAATGAAACTAAAAGCGTTCACTCAGATTTCTAATAATTTTCATTGGGGTCATCCGTAGTAGCTGTCGTCACTCGTCACTCAACACGTAGATCAAATATTGGATAAAAACACCAGTACCAATCGTTAATAATTGGTTGTACTACTTTTTTTATGCTAGAAGTAAGTAATAATTCTTTTAAATCAGATTAATTTAACATTAAATTTTCTAATTTTACTAAAATAACGTGTCAGAAACTTTGTTAAATATTTTTAAAATCGATAAATTTGTGTTTGTTTACAAATTTCTTAAAATTAAGAAAATGGCGGGATTTTTAAGAAAATTTGAAATTCCAATACTAAATTTGACATTCAATGTATATAGTTTCTATCTGAAATACACCAGAATTATTTACTTAATGGAAATAATAAATTTAATGATTAAACTTTCAATTAAAGCTAAAATGAAATCTTAAAGCATGTTTTTTCATTTTTTAAAATTTATTTTTAAAGTTAGGTATCGAAAAAAAAATGTCTATAAAAACAAAAATAGTTTTTACACACCCTTATAAAATCAAGAAGATCATTGTGTTAATCAATTTGGCCTTAATCTTGAGATTAAATGATAAATGGGACCAAAGTAGATTGGATTATCTCTTTTCCTTTAATCGTATCTTTCTTTATCGATTTTGATCTGCTCAGCTTAACACGCAATAGTTTCTCGATTATCTCCCTTACATCCCACAATGAAAGAATCATTGTACATTCGTTTGATTTTTAGTTTCCTTATATTTTTTAATGTATTAATTTACTTTTTGCGTAAACTAACAATTAAGCGGAGTGATTATACTTTAATAAGATGAAATGTTAACTGATATGTGAACATAAATCTAAGATCAATATGTGAATAAAAATTCACTAAATTTGAAGGAATATCAAATTGGCATATGTGGCATATTTGCTGGACCATACACATTCGACTCATCCATTAAATAAAGAATATTCTCCAATGCGAACATAATTAATTAATGGTCAGCCTGTCTAATAATAATACCAGCGTTTGTTCATTGTCTCTGTAATTCTATTTGGAGAATTTAAAATTAAGATAGCTGGTTAAGATTTCTGATATCAGGTATTAGCAAAAGTTTACATTTTTTGCATGTCGTTTTTAAAATAGAAAACAGATTTCTACAGTTTCTGTATAAATTTCCCACAGGACAATAGCCTTGAGCATTAAAATGTTGATTTGTGAATTTGGTGGCATAGTAATTGTGAGTTCAGTCCCTGGGCTGGGTAGCATGTATTAGACTCAGTACTAAAAAAAGAAGAAAAGGTTCTCCAAGACATGGACAATGTATTGGAATTTAACGGACACATGTGGAATGGGCTAAAATGAGGGCCCAATCAGTGCTCTTGTAGAAGTGATGTGGTACCCTCAGCAGACCCCTATATAAAGTCTGACTCCCAGAATTCAGCCTCTTGTCGTTTGCTTTCCTTTATGACAGGCTCTTAGCCTTGACTCATTAGCCTCTGTCTTGCCTCCTGCATGATGGACTGCCTTTATCTGAGCCCTGGATGGCCAGCAAGAAGCAGCTGCTGCTATCGACATATGCAACTCCCAACCCGGATACGAGCCTGCAACTCAGGGGAAGCTAGGACAGCTACTTAGATCACTACCAGTACTATAGACTGACTGTCCTACCAGTTACAAGGATGAATCTTCAAGCAAGCTTTGTCTGCAAATGCACTTTGTTTGTAAACACACATATAACCTTTTTCCTTTCAACTTTTTTTCCTTGAAGTATATTAATTGATCTCAAATGGTTCTTGTTTTTCCTTGCCTCAAAACTGTCATTTCAATTTGTCTGTACACACTTAGCTTCAGTTCAAAGATGAAGAAGGGACTTGAGGTAACATAGATGTGGTTCTACAGAAGGATGCTAGGGATATCATGGACCAAGCATGTGAGCAACAATAAGGTCTTAAAGAGGTTGCAAACAAGGAGGAGGCTTATACTTAATATCAGGAAGAGGGGAGCTGAAGTTTCTGGGACACATAATGAGGTCCTGGAGAATCTGATACTCATGGGTTGATTAGAAGGAAAGAGAGACACGGGAAAACAATGCGTGACATACCTGGCAGGCTTAAGCAAGTGGATGACAGGTGGTAGTCTTGGGGATGAAGCAGAGGAAAGGAACTTGGTGAGAACTGTAAGGGATAGAAGGAGGTGGAGAGCCATGATCGCTGTTGTCCTGAAAGAACACGGCACATAAAAAGAAAGAAAAGAAGGGGTCAGACATGTCCTGACCAATATCGAGAAGTGGTAAATAAGAAAAACTATGCAATAATGAGGAAAAGATATTAAGTATGGATCACAGGCCTCATCTTACCTTAAAGGTAACTATAAATAGGAAAATATCATTATAAGAATATTTCTAATACAAACTAATAATGATGTTTATACTCAAGTTTCAGTAGACAGATTGAAATTATACATAGAAGTGTTGTGGATTTGAATCAACACACAAGAAAGAAAAAGGCAAGAAAGTTTTTTGAATATAAAAATATAAAATATGTATATTTTCATGTTTTTACAACTAAATTTTTCTAACATGTTGATATGTCCCAGAAAGGGATATATTTGTTTGAAGCAGCAAAGTGGTTTTGTGCTACTGTAACCAGGTAGGACAATCTAGTAGGTAGGCGTAATGGACTGGTCCTCAATGTAGTGACACCAGCCAATCATATTACTGTGAGGGAGAACCAGGTGTATGCATATTCATTACATCACATGTATAAGTATTAAAGTTTTTAACAGTTCTTGTTAGTAGCTGTTTTTTTAGCATGAAGAGAAATGTGATTTTTCCATGTGTACACCCTTGTGCAAATTAATTGAAACAACTACTTTAGTTTTCTTTCTTTCATCATATGGTCAGTTTTAGACACACTGGAGTGACAGGGTATAATCGATTTCTATTTTTTCCTGAGATTAGACCATTTGCAGTGATGTGCAGTAATATGATCACAATCACAGAAATATGGTCACAAGCAATTCGATGCCTCAATTAACAACAGATTGTGTAACAATTTACTGCTGTCTTAATGGTAAGTCTGATCGGTTTGATATGATCACAAGCCATTCCATGCTTCGGTTAACAACAGATTGTGTAATGGTTTCTCCTGTCTTAATAGTAGGTCCAATGTATTTGATATGGTCACAAACTATTCTGTGCCTTGGTTAACAGATTGTGGAATGATTTGTATCTTATTTAATAGTGAGTCTGCTCAATTTGATATAGTCATGAGATATTCCATGTCGGTTAACATCAGATTGTGTAATGATTTACTCCTGATTTAATAGTGAGTGATCAGCTCAATATGGTAACATGCCATTCCTTGCCTTGGTTAACAACAGACTGTGTAATGATTTACTCCTGTCTTAAGAATAAGTATAATAGGTTCAATATGTTCACAAGCCATTTCCTGTCTCAGTTAATAACAGTCTGTGTAATCATTTACTCCTGACTTAATGCTTTGTCTGAAAATTTCCATATTGTCACAAGCCATCCCATGCTTCAGTTAATAACAGATTGGGTAAAGAATTACTCCTGTTGTAATAGTAAATCTTATCATTTTGATATGTTCATAAGCCATTCTGAGCCTCTGTTTAACAAAAGACTGTGTCATGATTTACTCCTGTCTCCATGGTAAGTCTGATGAATTTGATATGTTCACAAGGCATTCGGTGCCATGGTTAACACCAGCGTGTGTAATGGTTTACTTCTGATTTAATAGTGAATCTGACCTGTTCAATATGGTCACAAGCCTCAGTTAACCACAGATTGTGTAATGAATTACTCCTGACTTAATAGTAAATATGATCAGATTGATATTGTCACATGCCTGTGTTTAACAACAGGTTGTGTGGCAATTTGCTCCTGTCTTAATGGTAGGTCTGATGGGCTTGATATGGTCACAAGCCATTCCATGCCTTGGTTAACAACTGATTGTGTAATGATTTACTCCTGTCTTAAGAGTAAGTATAATAGGTTTGATATGGTCACAAGCTATTCCATGCCTTGGTTAACAACAGACTGTAACAACAGACTGTGTAATGATTTACTCCTGATTTAATAGTAAGTCCAATAAGTTGGATATGGTCACAAGCCATTCCATGTCAAGTTAACAACAGATTGTGTAATGATTTACTCCTGATTTAATAGTAAGTCCAATAAGTTGGATATGGTCACAAGCCATTCCATGTCAAGTTAACAACAGATTGATTTAATCCAATAAGTTGGATATTTATTCCATGTCCTGATTTAATAGTAAGTCCAATAAGTTGGATATGGTCACAAGCCATTCCATGTCAAGTTAACAACAGATTGTGTAATGATTTACTCCTGATTTAATAGTAAGTCCAATAAGTTGGATATGGTCACAAGCCAATCCATGTCAAGTTAACAACAGATTGTGTAATGATTTACTCCTCATTTAATAGTAAGAGTCTGTTTGGTTCAATATGGTCACAATATATTCCATGTCAGTTAACATCAGATTGTGTAATGATTTACTCCTGATTTAATAGTAAGTCCAATAAGTTGGATATGGTCACAAGCCATTCCATGTCAAGTTAACAACAGATTGTGTAATGATTTACACCTCATTTAATAGTGAGTCTGTTTGGTTCAATATGGTCACAATATATACCATCTCAGTTAACATCAGATTGTGTAATGATTTACTCCTGATTTAATAGTTTGTCTAATCAGCTTGATATTCTAACATGCTAAATCCATGCCTCAGTTAATAACAGATAGTATAATGATTTACTCCTGTCTGAACAGTAAGTATGATCTATTCGATATGGTCACAAGCCATTCCATGCCTCTGTTTAACAACAGATTGTGTGGAAATTTACTCCTGTCTTAATGGTAGGGATGATGGGCTTGATATGGTCACAAGCCATTCTATGCCTCAGTTAACAGATTGTGTAATGATTTACTCCTGTCTTCATGGTAAGTCTGATCGGTTTGATAAGGTCACAAACATTCCATGCCTTAGATAACAATAGATTGTGTATTGATTTACTCCTGTCTTAATCTTAAGTCTGATATGTTCAATATGGTCAAGAGTGATTCCATGCCCTGATTATTACCAGAATGTGTAATGATTTACTCCTGTCTTAATAGTAAGTCTGATGGGTTAAATATGGTCACAAACTATTCCATGCCTCGGTTAACAACAGATTGTAGGTCATTTTTGGGATCAGCTACCAAGTTTACCTTGTCTTATTGAACCAGTTAGACTTACAACTATGATTATTATTATTTTATAATAATAATAATAGGAAGAAATTTAAATAATACATTCAACATTATTGTTAAAAAATAGTGAATTTCCTCCTTTAATAGTTGTACTTTGTTTAATTTGAAATGTTTATAAATGTAGGTAGAAAAAAGTAAATGTTGCTAAGATCACAAAGTACTGCCTGGGGCCCCTAATCAGCCCCCCACCCCCACCGGTTGGGGGTATTTGGAGTTAGTACACTCTAGCCCTGATCATAACCTATAGTATCTTCCTTAAATTAATCTTAATTAAAATTTATTTTGCTTCTTTCTGTATTTTGTTTTTCTAGTACTATGCGTGATACACGCTTGTGCAATCATGTATCTTTTGATACATGACTGACGAGGAAGATTTTTTTCCTACAGTAGGTTGCCATTTCTTTCTATAGTAGATCAATTGCCATTCAAGTCTATATAATCCAGTCTGTCCTGCTATTTACCGACAACTGGAGGGGAAAGAAGAGGATTCATACTTTTCCTAAGGGTATTAGCATGTAAGTGAATATAATAGATTTGATTGGAATTCGAACTTGGCTCCTCAATCTGAGCTGCTATCTATTACTCCACTGTGTTTCTCTGTATAAATGTCTTTAATCTCTCTCCTCTATTTACTCTCTTTGTTAATTGTTTATTGTTCTTGTTTTTCACACTTATTCCTCTTTATTAATCTGTTTGTCATTTTGAACACCTCTTTATTAACGTTGAAGAATTTTGTTTTTTTTCTTACTCTTTTGAAGTCACTATCCCTTTCATGTTCTCTCTCTCACACTCACACACGTGCACGCACACACACACACATGCATATTTTCGGTCTGTATTTATTACTTATTTCTAATTTTCATAAATCACCTTCACGATGGCACCAGTTGTCAAACTGGTATCTATGCTGACAATACAACTATTTACTCATGTCATAATAGTAAGTCTGATCGGTTCAATAAAGTCAAATTGGCAACTGGTCTAAAAAATGACACACAAACTGTTGTTAAATGGTCAAGGAGTGCTTCGTTAATTTTAGCGTCTCAAAGATGAAACTGCTCTCTTTTAATTGTCTAAGAGAAACCTTTCTGACTTCCATCAGCATAGCTGATGCTAACCTCCTTCTCTGACTAATATTTTCATCGAACATGAAGTGGAAAGAGTATATTTAATCAATTGCTATGTCTGCAGATAATAAAGTTGGTTCCCTGTGTTGTGCTTGACATTTTTTCTGTCAGAATCTATCTTACATATTGATAATTTGTCCTTGCTTTAGACATTGCTGCAACATCTGTACTGGTGCTCCTGGTATATATTTATAGATTCTTGATAAAATCCAAAGAAGAACCTGCACTGACCTGGCATCTTGGCTTCAGTCCCTTTCTCATTGCCATAGCATATCTTCTTTATACCTTTTCTATAAATACTTTCATTGTAATTGTTCTGATGAACTTTCTGCTATAGTACCTAGACTTTATGAATTTAAGCACAGTACTAGAGTGGTGGCAAGGTCTCATCATTTTAGTTGAAATGACAAAATGTAATCATAAGTTCGATGCTAACAGTTTCTTCTCTCATACTTCTCATTTGTAGAACTATCTTCCAGCTTCTTGTATTCCAGTCAAATTTGATCTTCAAAAATTTAAATGCAATGTTAATTGTTATCTTCTGTCTTCTTATTCTTTTATTGTCCTCTCTCCTTAATAGTAGTAATAGTAACTCCTTGCATCCTAGTGGGTTTATTGTCTTGCTTGAGCTGAAATGATTAAAAAAAATATTATTATCAATTAAGCACTTCAGATTATGAATTTCAATATTTTTTATATCTTAAGAAGGTATGAATATCTTTTATTTTGGCTTCTGTGGAGTGATCATCTTGGAAATAAACCCTATTTCTAACACAATTACATACCCAGATACATACCATATTAAAACATGCCCAATAACAAACAATATTTACAATAATGACAAAAAATTCCACAATACAACACACACACACTTTTAAATCAAAGTGTCTATTGGTCAGAAATTAACATCACCATGTGAAATATTTGACCAATCAGAGAAAACTAAAAACCTACTTTTCTAGAGTCTACTTTCAAGAAAGATTTCTCATTAAAAAACTCACAGCTTTAGACTTTCAGAGAGCAGAGATGCAATTGATTCGATTCATCTGACCCCCAGCTTGGGGTTCAACTATTTGTCCATAGCTGGGACCCTAAAAGATGCTACCACTCTGGGTCAGGGTGGAATTGGGAACACCAGCAATTAAGAGGTGGTTCCATGCTCTTCAAAACTTCCTGATCAGAGACTTGCTGTTTGATGTAGTTTATCGTCTTATGCAGAATGCAGATGTAGTTTATCATCTAACCCAGGATGACTGACCTTCACAGCTAGAACCCGCCATGCCACTTCCATAGTAGCAAACCACCCACATTCCCTTGGCGAGAAGTTCCAGCTTCTTCCTGTGAACCACTGCCCTATGGAACAGTCTCCCTAGAGGATGTTTCCCCCGATCACTACAATCTTAACCTATTCAATCTAGAGTCAGCCATTATATTACCCTCCTATCCATATAAATTACCCCTTATCGTAAACCTCTACCTCAAATGCCCCCCTCCAGCTTTGTACAGGGGGAACATTAATGTAAAAAAAAAAAACATGATTGTAAATACAAATGATTTATTTAACGGGCATACCAATGTTTTGTTTATTGTTATTTTATTATTGTTTGGTATTTGGATTTTTAATATAAAAAAAACCCTGGATGACTAGATTTCCTAAACCTTTTCTTGGGAAAGGTTAGTATCTCTGACTCCTGTTTATTGTCAAGAAAGGCATTTATATCAAGTGAAAGCTGAATGCCAAGTGAGACCTGCTGAGGTGTGAGTATTGCACCTTATAGCCTTTGTTAACCGGATTCAATTGTTTCAATAATGACGGGGTACATCTCAGCTGGATGGTGATTCGAAGTGTATTCTGTGTCAGCAAAAGGTTCTTCATGGCGAGACTGGTTGTTTTGTCAGGCATGTTGTAGTGAAATGGAGGAGACTATCTATCTAGCATGCTCCACATTTTTTTTTTAATAATGTGCATTTGTTGTACACCCGGTGTGCAAGCTTGTTAAAAGCTCCATAGTTTACAGACATCTTTTTTGCTTTGGAACTTACGTCCATCTATAACAATGCATACCAGTCGCTTAGCAAGAAGGACTATGTCTATGTCCATTAACTGTGACATGAATGGTAATTTGAATTCTGTGAATGAAGGAAGTCCACAGTGATTTGTTGCTTTTTCCCTACCAACTAGTGCTAGTCACACACTTAAGCTTAAGCATTGGTGCCAAGAGAGGGGTTGTCTTCGGACTTTAGCGAAAGGTGTTTGAATCTAGTCTTGTCTAGTTCAACTGATTTGTATGAATGGGGCTAACTGAGAATAAAATCTTACTTAAAGTGACTAGTTAAGAATTTTTTTTCTGTGCAAAAAGAAATTATCAACCTAGTTTGAGTTATGTTTGTAACTTAGTAGAGTTGCTTATTGATTTTGTTACAATTAATTAGCTAACAAAAAAAGTATTTTATTCTCGTTGGTCCCTTTTTTTAGTTTAATTTTACTTTTATTTAGTTATTTTTTTAGTACCCAGATTTCCTTTTTTTTTTTTTTTTACTTTTCCTTCCTCTCCCAGTTAGGTGAGAGAAGGCAAAGTTCTCCGGCTCTGGTAATTTTAAGCTTTTTTTTTTATTTTTGTTTTTATTTTATTTATTTTTTTAATTCCTTACTCTCCTTCAATATTGTTTTTGGGACAATTATTTTCATTTCAAATCCATCGAGGGAAATTTTTAATTTAAAAAAAATATGAATCGCACCCCCCCCTTTAAAAAAAAAATCTCTCAACATGAAGATTATCTTCATAGAGAGAGAATGCCACTTTTTGATTGTTGAACGAAAGATTCAGAATAAATGCGAAATTGTGATGAAAGAGTAATGTAATTGAAGCAATGAGAATGCGACTAGCTAAGCTAGCGACAGGATAGTGAAGACCACATCCCCCTTCCCCTCAATTTTCAACCATGCCACATTTTTGTTTTTAACAAAATAAATACCACCTCATCCGCCCATAATTTATCAACAATCTGCCGTCAACCGTTCTCGAAATGTTGTCGTCATCCGTGAAACTTTGTTAAGTAAGCAGAAAACGAAAACAAACGTAATTTTCTTGCCAGTTTAGAAGTTTGCTAGAATTAAATGTAATCACGAATTTCTTCATAGCAGGCTTTTAAAACGCACTTTCTTTTTTCGTCAGTAAATATATTGTATTTAATTTACGACACTTTCGTTGTTCGTTGGATGTCTTTTTCAAAATGGAGGACGGTGATAGTCAGCCAGGTACGTAGCATTTCTCGGCTTTAGTACGATTTATTGGTTGGTATTTTAACCTCTACTTTTGGTTTGTCAGCATTCATAACAAGGTTGAGACCTTTACGGATCCATTTAAAATAATCTGACTTTATTAGCAAGCTACATTAAATGCTAATTCGTCTTTTTTGTGTCTGACCATCTGCTGTTTGCATTTTTTAAAATTTTTAAGTGATAAATAAATCGAGTATGAAAGTTCCTTTATTTTTAGGGACAACCGGATTATATTTACTGGCTTGACATGTTTAGTTTTTCTTTTATCTACTAAATTTCTGAATAATATATTCAGTGTTGAGAAAAGGCTGAGTTCTTTTTAGTTTACGCTTTTAAAATCATTTTTTTGACATTGCATTGTGTATTGTTTTTATTGAAATTAGAAATGACTGAAACGAAACGTTGACAAATTTTTAAGTTTTCTTTTGAAAATTCTCTTAAATCTCGTTTAACATTTAGTTTATTTTCTTTAAAGATCTAAGAAATATTTTCCAAACAAAGTCTTCATACTTTTTAGTTTTAAATTTTTAGTTTATTTTTTTCAAATTTAATCAGCATCTGCCAATATTGAGGAAGAAAGAAAGAATCATTATTATTTATTTATATTTATTTATTTTTTTGAAGTGAAATTTAAGAAAACTACATTGTTTCTTTCTAAAGCCCATATTTTTTTAATTTATTTTTGCAATTAGACTGGACATATTCACCTCTCCCTAAAATGAAAAAAAAAAAATTCAATTTTTAGAGAACATCGAGACACACTTTCATTACATCTATGCAGTTAAATAAATAAAGTAATTTACAATTTATTTTTTAAGTGTTACAAAGTTTTATTAAATTAAAAAGTTGGTTTTTTTTTTTTTTTTCGTTGATTGAAATTGTTAAAAAAAATAGACCTCCCTAATTATTTCTAGCTAGAATATTTTTTCTTTATTATTTCACTGTACAATACATAAATAAATATAGTTCTTTTTTATATTCGTAAAATTTCGGATTGGTTATTTTGTAGCTTTGTAAAAAGAGATAACTATGTCTCTAATTTCCAAAGACCGGACTCCGACCACTTCCCTGTGTTATTTGTACTTATTAAATTTTAATTCTGACGTTGATTTAATGAACGTAGATTCAGTGACATAGTTTTTTTGGAACTGACACTGGACATAAAGTAAACTAAAAAGTAGTGTATAAAAATTCTCGCCCCAGCTGTGGAAACGTGGCTAAAAAAACGAATTCCACAGTCTCTTTCGTAAACAAATGTAAAAAAGATGTGGAAAAATCACGTAAAAATTTTAAAAACCATGTGGGGGGTGCAGGTGATCTATATTTGAACAACTTGTATTGCAAAATGTTTATTTTCTTTAAAAAGTTGTTACTGCTTTTTAATAACTCCACCCACAAATATTGCCTTGTTATACTGAATTACCTCCCTTAGATTACTTTACCTAGCCTCATACTCCATTTGTTTCAGTAAATAATGAAATTGAATTATAATTCTATATAGCCCATAGATGAACTTTATCGGTTCACAAAATCTTACATGTCTAGCGAGGACCCCAATACGGAAACATTTAAAACTACATCAGGAGTATGAAAAGGAGGAAATGAGAGCCCTAGTCTATTTAATTTTTGCCTACGCTATGCTCTGTGTATGTACAAACACATATGTGAAGAGATGGACACTGATCATTTAAGCATTCCATACCATGTACCAAATGAATGACATCAATCCTATTTTCCCCTACTTGTTTCCAATGTACTGATGGTGAAGGGTACTATGCTGATGATATAGGTATTCAATTTATAGCTGGAATAAGAATGCTCTTGAACAGAAAATCATCAACATTTACCAAGAAATAAGATTGGAGATAAACCTTTCCAAAATGGAAACTACGATCTGGAATTGGAATGAAAGCAGTGATGGCACATTCCCAGAATCCATCATAAAAATTAAGGATGTGGAATTAGTAAATACTAAATCTTTCTAATGCCTTAATCTATGGATTGATTATAACAAATTTAGTATGGGAGATAAGGAAATTAAATATAGAAGCTGTGCTAGAGGTAATTTTGCCCAATATCAAAAATTGCTAACAAAACATTAACTTAAAAACTCTAGTTATATTCTTAAGTAGCCTTGTCAGATCAAGACTTTCGTATGGATGTCATGTATGGTGCCAAACTCGAAATATCTAAACTGCCAGCTTTATACAACCACTTCTTCTTTGAATGAGTAAAGCCTGAGGGTCTTGACAAAGATCATCCTTCTTTGAACATTCTGGACTGGCACTATAAAATCATAAAGAACTGTACCAAATAACAAAAACCACATCACTTGAGGACTTGCAACAACTAAAATGGATATCACCTGTAACTTGAAGAGAAAATGACATAATTAAGACGTTACATTTCACACCACTTCAAATAAAAGGTTAGGAAGGAAAACTCTATCAATACCGGAAAGAGCGATAACTGCTACTATACTCGAGAAACGTATTTTCCTGAAAAATTCAGAGGAAGATTTTATAAATTTCAACGAAAAGCAGTACTAGCTGCTTGGTCAATGACTGCTGAATGTTTCTTTATAAGGAAATGACTAATTATTATTAGTATAAATAAGTTGCAAAATGAATAAATAATTAAAAGAAAGGTTGAGTTTGCCATTTTGGGGTATAAAGTCTTCTGCTAGAAACAACCGAAAATAGCATCTGAAATGTAGGATTATTTATTTCAGCTAAATATCTTAAAGAAGTAGATTCAACCATTTTTATTAGTAATTATTAGTTATAGTTAGTTTTAGCGTTTCAAACGATTATTATATACTAAGTACTGATTTATCTCCCTTACATTGCACTAAACTCCTGAGACCTCACTTTGATATAAAGTCATGCATTCGAAATAAAACAAAGTGTGTTCAGAATCTCCAAAATGTTAAATTGAATTCCCTTTTTCTAGCAGAAAACAATATTTGAGATAAATTATGTTGTATTTCAAATTCTGTTTTTAATTCATTTATTTATTTAATGTACAAAAACAAAGCTGGCTCAGAATATGAGTCTTATTTAAAAAGTTTACATCTGATATAAGGGAGATTAATCAGTATTTGGTATGTAAAAACGTTTGAAATGCTAAAACTGACTTTTACCTTAATTGTGCATTCAGAATTCAAAATTCAGTATTTTGTATGCAAAATGTTTCTGATAATAGCATTGAAGTGACCTTAATTTTTCATATGTAGAATCAATCTGATAATTTTAGGGTGGGCTATCAACAAATTGCCTTGTGCTCTATTCTAGATGTGTCAGTTCATTGGGTAGATGGTGTCAATGGGGTTGAATTTCTGGTCAGCAGTGGTTAAATGTATTTTTTAACTGGTTTCATTTGAAGACAAATAAACTAAATTTCTGTTGATGACACCAAAAACTTTATCAGCCTAAAGAAAATCATATTTGTTGTTGCATAATATACTTTGTCAGAAAATCACTTTATTATATTTACATGAGGCATCCATTTCTCTCTGGAGATGATGTGCTTTGGATGATAATCATCTCACATCATTTGTCATGTCTTAGGCTGATTCAAGAATGACAGTCTCTCCCACACTTTGCGCAGACAAAGTTTGATACTTGTCTCTCTCTGTTTTTTTTTTTTTTTTTGACTATTGGTCAAATGTCACTTCAAAATTGAAGAGGTCTTTCTGCACTGCCTGCTTCCAGAATGATTGCTCAAAGACTACTGCTTGCTACCTGTCAGGTCTCTTTTATAGACAACTTTGTAGCATAGTTAGGATCTGTCTACAGAGAGCTTTCCTGTGCCAGCTTGCTATACAAGAGATCCCTAGGTATGTGATAGTTTGTACTTTAAGAGGGTGTATATGTATGGAATCCAGTCCTCTTGGAATCAGGATTGTTGTCTTGCCAAGAGGTGTTCAGGATCCATTGGAGGTAATGCATAGAGAAAGCATTGAGCTTATGTTCCTGTTCAGCACAGTTTAAATTTTACTACCATACAAGTGGGTGCATATATAGGCTTTATAGACCTGAACTTTGATGTGTCAGATAGCCTGTGCAAGTGTCTTTGCTTTCAGAAGGTGTATATGTTGGTCATCCCAGCCCTCTTGAGAAATGTCTTGTTAAGCACTTTGTCTTTGAAGAGAAGTTCAGGATGGGTTGGAAGCAGTGTATATTATGATAGTAATGAATTTAGATAAATAAATTACTGTTAATGCTAAGAAAATAATGCAAGAATTCCTGGCTGTCAAAGATCTAACAAAAAATGATTTGCTTATAAATTTTTTATAGAATGAGAATTTTGACATTCACAGGACAGATTGACAGCAAGAGGGACCGAGGAAAACAATACATAACCTACCTAGTGAGATTAAGTAAATGAATGGTGGAGCAATGTTTAGGAGTGATAAAAAAAACAAAATTTATTAAGAGCTACAAAAGGAAAGAAATTGTGGAGAGCCATGATTGCCAACATCTTAAAGGGATATGGCACATAGAAGACATGTTGGGAATCCCAATCCTCTTGAGGACAATGTTGTCTTGCCAAGAGATTTTCAGAATGCATTTGGTACAGTGCATGTGGAAGACATTGATCTTCTGTTCCTGTCCAGCATGCAGTGTTCAAGTTTTATTGACATACAAATGGATTCTTATTATACAAGCTTTGTTACCTGAATAGTGATGTGATCTTTCAGCTTTCTGTTCTTTCATACTCACTTTGTCAACTGGGACATGGTAGTAGCTGCCTTAATGATATGCTTGTCTCCATATCGAGAATGAGCCAGTCAAGTGTCTTTGCTTTATGTTGTGAATGCTAGCCCTCTTGAGGCTAGTGTTATTTGGGACTTTGTCTTTTTAAAAGATGTTCAGGATGTATTGATGTGTTCTGTTAGCTTGCTGTTGTTTTATACTCTCTTTGTAAAGCTGGACATGAAAGTTCCCAGCTTTACCAATACTTGTTTAGCTCAGTTTTGAGAGAGAGAGTGGGTTTGAGATCATCAGAGATTCTGATGTTGGCTGGGCAGTCCATGTCTTTTCCCATGACCTGTGTGTGTGTTTTTTTTTTTTTTTTGTGACTGATGTTAAGTCCAAAATAACTGTAACTTCACAGAAGCAGTTATGTAGCTGCTGAAGGTCCTCGGCTGAGTGGATGGTAAGTGTTGCATCATCTGCAAAGAGAAATCACACATATTCCATCTGACCTTTTTGAATTTTTTTTTCTGAATCTGAAAAATTTCAAATGCTTTCACTCTGACTTTGTGTAAAGGTAGATGTTGCATTGAAGGAGACAGCAAAAGAGATCCCAAACAGGGTGGTAGTAAGGGTGCAACCCTACTTTACTCCACTTCAGATGTCAAAAGTGCCAGATATTGAGCCATCATTCACTTAAGGTGACCATTAGAGTCTATGTAAATTCATTTTCTCTTTATAGAATTATAGAATTATTTGCAAATAAAAAAGATTATTAAGAACTCTATAGTTTTGTCTATAAAAAAAATATTAATTTTTTAATGAAATATTTTATTTTCAACAGTATCAAACAGCATTTTATGCAACAATTATCTTTTTACCAGTTTTAACCCGTGAAAATTTCAGTTTTCTTATTTGAAATTTCTGATGAATCTTTCTTCAGTTAATGATTGAATAAGCTCATGGCAAATTCTACGGCAATAAAATATCCATAGAAATTCTATCGCATCATTAAATATTTGAGCTTAACAAGTTTAATAAAATATTGCAATAACAATGATAAATATTAATGCTGGTCATTATTTTAAAAAGTAAAGAGGTGAAAATGAAAAGATTTGAAATTGACATCTTTTTCCATTTCAATGAAAATGACGTTAAACACTTCTATCTTCCTTTCTATCTTTTAGTTTCTCACTGAAACTAAGTTGTGACTTTGATATGTATTTTGTCTTCTCACTCAATCAAAATGGAATAATCCAATATTTATGAGGTATTCGCAAGAGATGTTAAACATGTCTATCTTTCTTTTTTTTTTTTTTTTTTAATGTCTCTGATGTGTCTTTTGTCTTTCCATGTGATCAAAACAGAATAGTCCAATATTTATGAGGTATTGGCAGGGCATAAAGGTTGTGCAAACTCACAAAGGGAGGAACAGGCACAATTATGATTTTATTTTTTTCCTTTTCCAATAGATGATTTTCTCTTTGACTTTTGTAACACAGAAAATTTGGATCATTAGGTGAGCATAAATACAAATCTCACACTATTATTATTGTAAATTAGATTGAGAGTTGCTTTATTCTTTAAGTTACAACATTCTAAAGGTATTTTCTGAATAAAAAAAACTATCTATAATACACTATTTTTGCTGTTAGAGTAACAAGCACATTCACCATCAAAGACGTATCATTATCATATAGCTGTACTTAAACTGACTGAGTAATAAGTAAGTGGTGATATTTTAACTGCTTTTGAGTATAAGAATGAAGTTAATTGACTTGCTATAAAAATGCCTTATATAATTATGGAATAATGTCTAATTGTTTAATTTCAATTATTTTCATCTATGTAAATGTATGCAGTTAACATGTTACCAGAACTATATATATATATATATATATATAATTAATCATTTCATCCCAAGCAAGGCAATAATACTACTAGGATGCAAGGGGTTACTGGGAGTGAAAGAATGAGAAAAGATAATAAAAGAACAGGATTCAAGAAGACAGAAGATGGTGATTGGCATTGCATTTAAATTTTTGACGATTGTAGGTGGCAAGGAAGCAAGAAATCTGAAGGGATTTCCACAGGCGAGAAGTCAGAAAACAATCTAGTATAATAGAACATACTGTTGCATTTAGCTAGTTCAGAAGTAAAAAATGTAAGACCTAGTTACTAATTGTGCCACCGAGGAGAAAATCTCATCAGAACAAGTGCCAGCAAAATATTTGTAGAATAGATGGAAGGAAGCTACGTCACCAATATGTAGTAGGAGCACCAGACCAGATATGGCAGCAATTCAATACTCGGTCGATTTATAAATGTGCAAGATGGATTCTGATGAGAAAAATTCACTTGCATAATTGATTTTTTTTTTTTTTTTTTTAATGTGTTGAGTTCTCAAAACAAAATTATGCTTGTTGCTGTATCTGTTGATGCTAAATGGTATTACTTTTATATATATATATATATATGTACTGATAATGTGAAGTTAGTCTGACTGTTATTGGCACAGAAAGTGGAATGGACAAACTGGGTTCAAATTCTGTCCTAGTCTCTTGAATTCACTTTTGCATTAACTTCCTTGGGAAAGGCCTGAATCCATTTCTTCTGACTGGCTTTGGATTAAATAGCAGGGTAGAGTGGGCTCCCTAGCCTAGGATGATACCCACTCTAGGAGGACTATTCTGAATTCAAAACTCTGGAGAAGGCAATTGAAAATCACTACAGAATATTTCATTCCAATAAGGCTTTTAAAAATGCTTGTCATATTAACATTAAGCATTTTGTATCATTTATAATTATTACTTCCCCTTTGACTGTATATGGCATCCCCTTAAGATATAGTGTTTTATATATTAGTTCTATGTACTTGAAATTGCAATAACCTGGCTCTTAATTTCAATCAAGATTGTTTTAGGTGTTGCCATAGAAGGATATGACTACACAACCAAGAAATTCAAATTTGACTTGCATTAGCAGGACTAACATTTTGCTTGGTGAAAATAGTTACCTACAGAGTGCTAAGGGTTAAAATGGTTTTATAATATGAAAAATAACGATGGGTTGAAGGTTTAATTTGAATACTAACAAAAATACTACATGGGGATTTATTCCTACTAGTACTTCTTGAATGACTTCTAAGTATCATTGAATAAGAATGTGTATTAAAGCAAATATATATATATATATATTTTTTTTTTTTTTTTTTTTTTTTACTTTTATCCTTGGCAATAGGATAGTTACTACACTAGTTGTTTTCTGCTTTTTTGGATGTATGGTCCAATCACACTGAAAACACTGGTACTCGTTTTATCACTTTTATCAGCATCAAGCACAATCAATACTTCAAAGCGTGGCAGCTTGGAAACCCTGAATACTAAATAACCCACAAAGGGTTGATAAGCTATAAAAAAAAATCTGCTTTCTTGTCTAAAATTTCTCATAAGGCTTCATTTATGATTGTCAAGATGCTATTAATGTTCTTTTTTAATCAATTCACCCCAAGCAAGGCAATAATGCCACAAAGACATAGGAGGCTACTAGGAGTGAAAGAGAATGAGAAAACTTTAGAACAGTGATTCCTAAACTCTTGTGGTTGCTGTCTCCATGAACGTATAGCCAATCTTTTCATTGGATTTTATCATGCTCATATTTCACATCAAATGAGTATCTTAGTATTTCTTATAATAATTGTTATATAAATGGGATACACTGTAAAGTGAAGGCAACATACACTTCAGGTACAACTCTCATTTTGGCAATTATTTCTTTAGAAGGAACCGTAAACCCAATCCTAAACAAAAAACAAGAGATGGACTTCTACTCCTGTTCAAAATTATATGTGAAAGAAGGCAAAAGGAAAACTTGTAATTCCAACAGATAATTTATTGTTAAAACATATTTTATTTTATTTTTTCTGTTAATTTGAATTTATAACATATACAATTTAGCTTAGTCACTGTTTCATTTATTTCTCAAGAGTGATCAAGTATTGTAAAAGCTTTCCGAAATATATCTGTTTTAACAATAAATTATCTGCTGGGATTACAAGTTTTTATTCTTTTTAATTCAACTCCACTACTGGAATCAAGCGTTTTTAAAATTAAAAAGAAAACTTATTTTAGCACTGTAGCACACTTTTCATCCTTTGAGGGACTTATCAAGGCAAATATAAGGATTTTATTTTGTGACAAGTATTTATATACAAGAGCAAAAATGTTGCTTTTTCAAAATTTTTGGTATAGGAGTGCTCCTGAATATTCATCAGGTTATATTTGCCTTGATAAAGTTTCACAGAGTGTGAAATGCATCAGCTAAGTTTTCCCTTTGTCTTTTTTCATAATGACCTTTTTACAGATATCTCTATCTGTAAAAATTTTAAGTGTGGATGTCAGTGTGTCACACTTTTTCAACTTTACTCCTAGAAGCTGTAGGCCAACATATACCATTTTGGAATCATGCTCTGTGAGCAAATTAAAAACATTCCTTGCTGGATCTGAACCTGCAATACTGAAATTTTGGATTCCCAAGTTTTCATTACTGTGATTATTTTTGCCAATTTTTTTATGTGATTATTGCAACCAATTTTTTGTACAATAACAATTTTTATAACTTGGGAATAATTGAATTAATTGCAAAAGTCACCCATGAAATAAAAATAATTGTTTGTACAGAAAGTAAAGACCTATGTACATCAAATTGTCTTTAAATTAAGTGGCAGCAGAAGAATTATCATTGAACTTTTAAAAGACAAGCTTAAATATTAATGCAATACTTAAATGCAGCAATCAATTTTGAGTTCTTCTGTAGTTTATTGTTGCCTACCACATCTACTCCTCCCTACCTATTGTGATGAAGGCCCAATCAGGAGCCCTCTGCAGAAACACTGTAATTTGAGAACAGTAATTTTTTTAATTTGAGCGTGAGCTATTGAAAATTAGAGTTGTGTCCCCTTAATTGTTTTAATCAGTAGGAGCCAAGATAGCAGAATCTAAAAACAATCACAGTAATGAAAACTTGGGAATCCAAAATTTAAGGATTGTGGGTCTGGAACCGACCTGGTATATTTTTAATTTGCTCATGGATTTGGCTTGATTCCAAAATGGCATGTTGATCTATGGCCTCTAGGAGTAAAGTGGAAAAAGTGTGACATACTAACATTGGCATTTATTATTTTATTATATATACACTCACTTACATGCTAATACGGGAGATTTGATTATATATATATATATATATATATATATAATCTCAAACTATTGGTAAAGCCAACACAAACCTTGCCAAGTGACTAAAGAAAATAAAAAAGCCCAAACCAATAAATCAATACCAAAAAGGAAACATAAACTGCCCCCTCCCCAAAAATGTACAAAAACAGGCACTTACCTAAATAGTGAAAGACTATGGTCTCAGTCTAAATGAACATAATTGAGCAAATACACTACTCAAAGAGAGATCACTACACTAATTTCTTCTCCTGTGACTGTCAGGCAATCAGAATACATACAGGATACGATGGGTAAATCGTAGCTGTTTTATATTTTTAATTTCATGCATGTGTGTTGTTTTTGATTTTGTCAACTGCACAGTATAGTATGGTCAGTTGGGCACTGTCTGTGAGAAAAAGAGCACCATGACATAATTCACTCTCCCAAAATGTAAACTGTATTTGTACTGCTTGGTATTCAGATGTGTTTGGGTGTCAATCTGAGGACATTGTAGAGGATTCAGAGAGAGTTGGATGAGTCTAATGGTGATTACGAAGGTGTTTGGAGTGATCACTAGTGATGGCGACATTATGCCTCCATTCATCTTCCCACAGGGTCTCAAACTCAATGCAGAAGCCTACTTCAAGTGCCTTGAGGAGGTAGTGTTGCCCTAGGTCAAGAGAGTGACTGCTGGAAGACCTTATGTCTGCCAATGGTGATTTTATTGAATAAATTTAATAATGTCTTAAAATGAAATGTCAGTATTTTAATTTTTGCATAATTTAGATGACAATTTATCCATCGCATCTGTGTGAGTGCACACACACACACACACATAATATATTTTCTGTTTATATGTTATTTTTATAGATACAATTTAAGTAAATGCTCTGTTTTTAATTAAACGGTATTAATTACATTTACCAAACTGAATGTTCGAGAACACATGTTTTCTACAAAATTTCTCGAACATCCAGGCCAGTAAATATAATTAATACTGTTTAATTAAAAACGGAGAATTTACTTAAATAAATTGTATCTATAAAAATAATGTATAAAGAGAAAATATATTAAATAATTGTTGGGCTTAATCCATTTCATGATATATATCTCTAAACAAGTTTGATTATAAAGAACCAAAGAAGATTTCCTGTTTTTTTTTATTATTATTATTATATTTTTCAGATAAGCTGTTAAATATTGTGCTTGAAGTTGTAGATAAAGTTGCAGTTTATCCACAACTTCAAGCACAAAACGATAAAAAATTAAACAGATAGATCTTGTCAGTTCTTTTTATTCAAACTTATTTGTATAAATACTTGCTGCCTAAATATGCCTTATATATTAATAATAAATATTCATTTGTTTCCTTAACCTAATTTTTTTTTTCTTACCGGTGAGGAGGAGGAGAATCTATATTTATTATACATTGAACACTATTTAGCACTCAATGTGCGATATATATATATATATATATATATATATATATATATATATATACACACACACCCACTGTTTAAAAAGTGGGCCATCAAACATGAGTATTCTCTAAAAATAAAATTTGATGTAATAAAAATGTCAGGTTAAAAATAAATACATTAATTAATTCTTTATAAATTGTATGTTTTGGATACAAAATCAAACAGATATGAACTTTTGAGAAAATCTTAACAAGGATTTGTTGAAAGGGTAAAGTGAACCTTGGTGGGCTGTGACCGAGCAATCTAAAGTTTGTCGGGTCAGACAGCGGTTCCTCCTACAAAGATTTGAACCTTGCACATTTTCTTTTATTAAGTTTACTCATGTGCACAGTTTGTTATACACACTATTTAAAAAACAGGTTGTCTATTCAAACAGGTATCTACTAAAAATCATGTTTGAAAACAAAAGACAATTAGTTTCAAAATTGTTGAAAAAGCATTAGTCTTGTATGTGGTAGGGGGAATGATGCCAGGTACGCAAGTGTAGATTATCTGTGTATAAATGTATTGTGATACTACTAATGGCAATCACCTGAAATTTAGTCATGCTTCTGGGTTCATTGTTTACTCTGATCTATTTAAATGTTGATTGAGCATTTAAAAGAAAACAAAAAAAGAACAGTTGTAATAAGAAATTTGTTCAAAGGAAACTTGTTCACTTATTTTAATAACAGCAGCACAAAATGTTTTTCCTGTAAAATTTTTTTTTTCTTTTTGATGAATAAGGTCAGGAATACTATTTTTTTTTTTTTTTTTTTTTTTTTTTCTTTTCATTGATGTAGATATACATATTCATGTGGATCTTAAAAACATTTCCCATAAAACCAAATTAGCTGTTTTTTTTTTTTTTCCCTTATTTACAATGTACAGAAAAACATGGTAAAATAACTTGGTTTATTGATTAAAATGTCATAAAAAAAAACAAAAAACCTCTTGTATGTAAAAGAAGAGTTGCTGAAAAGTTTTTGACCTGACTACCAAGTTCTCATGTTTGGTCACTTGGTCAGATTTTGAGAAGTGGGTCAGGCAAAGAATGTTTTATTACCCGTCATCCTGCTCTCTCTTTTCCCACACACACACACATGTATATATATATATATATATATATATATATATATATATATATATATATATATAATGTGTTTTGTAAATTGGGGTGTACAAGTTGACTAAGATTTTTAGCTTAAAGTTCAGTATTAGGCCCATGCTTACCCTATAGATGCCCCTCCCCCACCAACATATGGTTGGAGACCAGTGCCATAAAAATATTGGTTGGGGAACTTGAAAAACTTTAGAGTTACATGTTCATTTGAATCTTAAAAACATTTTCTGTATTATAATCCTTAACAAAGAGCTTCTATTTGATTTCAACCAAACTTGTCTAAAGAAAAAATGACTGCCCAAATACACCATACAAGCATATGAACTTTGAAGACTCTGGGAAGGATTTGCACTTGTAGGGAACTATTTTGGACTTGCTTGATCAATTAGCCCCGATGTATAGAATCCCCCCCCAGTCGGTCTAAAGCATATTGGATCTAATGATGGTGTCTACTGCAATAGAGACATGGATATGAATCCTGACAGAGCATGTGTTTTTCTTTAATAAGATTTCTTAACTATTCAGGCTGGTAAGCAAAAATAGATAAATAGATATAATGTTTAATAAATATATGGAACTTCTACTCAAATATGGACATCCACTAAAATAATGTTCAAAGTGACTAAATAAATAAATAAATCTGATTACTTTTTTTAGTGCTCAGTAATTTTTCCACAAAGATTTGTCTGAGTAGAGGGTTTGGAATACTATTTTGGGGTGTTGGCTGTTAAGTTTGGTTGTCCTTTCATTTATTATGAAGAAGTTACTATTCAAAAATAATGTTTCCTACCACTTTTTAATAGTGAAAAGGTTAATGTGACATCAAAGGCATTTGTCAGGATTTTGATAGCAGCAAATTTGATAAATAGGTGGTAGTGAATGACAAGTAGCAGAATTGTGAAGAGTTTGCCTTTTGTATATTTTTTCTTGAATTTCAATTAATATCCAAATATAACACTTTTAGAATCTAATTAAATTACTGAAGTAATTTTTTTCTTTAGTTTATAACACACCATAGTTTTCCTGATGATTCAAATGAAGTGTAGAGTTGTGACAGATTCTTCAAGGATTATAATTAGAATTACTATCTGAATTGCAAAATGAATACATTGATCAAACATGTCCCTTTCTTCTTCTTCTTCTTCTCTCTCTCTCTCTCTCTCTCTTTTTTTGTTTTTAACTCTTCATTTATCATATATTTCTCATTTCTCCTGTGGAGTTTGTTTTACTTACTTTGAGTAAAAAAGACTTGAGTGATTGATTTTGGGTGATGAAAAAAGATTGAGAAGTGCTGTCTTAACAGAATCTTATAAAATTTGTTTTCAACTGTTTTGTGTTTTGTTAGCTCATTCTTTAGATTAGTTTTATTCAACTATTTATTTATTTTTTTTCAGTTTGTCAGGTGATCAATATTTATTTACTTGTAGGATTGAATGAAATTATCTGAGACAAAATAACTTCTATGATCAACTTGCTATTTGATTTTTAACTCCTTAACAGATCAAGTTTGAATTATCTCCCTTAGCAGATCACTTTTTTCCAACTCAATATTTTATTTCAGAGCATGTTTTTTTGTTTTATGAATTACGAGAATATAAGAATTATGAAATGTTTTTATCCAATATTTTGACTTATGAAAATGTAGCCACTGGGATTTAAGAGAGTTAAAGTTGACACCAACAAGTTAGCAAAAGGAATGTGAATTGAATAAAGCTTTAAAAAAAGTGGGGTATGGCTTATTTGATATGGTCAATTTCATAAGTGGGAATATCTCTTTTAACGTTCATTTTTGGTTCAGTCTAAAATCAAGTTATTTTTAAAGTAGTAAATTAATAATGTTCTGAAAAATATAAATGAGAACTTTCATCAATTGCAATGAATGGATCTTCCCTGAGTGATGTCTCATACCTTGAGCACCTATTGGGACAAACTCAATCCATGTCTCAAGTTGAACTCCTATATATGTTCTGTTGCCAAAGATTCTGGAAAAATAGTCACTTCCCTGTATTGCTTCAGTAAGTATCTGTGTGCTATCCTCTACCTTTACAAGAGTGAAATCAGGCCTAAAACAGAGTACTGCTTTCATATTTGGGAAGGAGCTGACCAGTCATCACTTTCCAGTTTTGATAGTCCAAAATTTTGCAATAAAAATTGTATTAATCAATTGATGTTGGTAAAATCTTCATCAGTGTATATTTATAAGAGCAGTAAACTGTATATTGTACAAAAAAAAAACATTGATAACTTGTTTTTTGGGTACTTGATTTTTATTGTGCAAACAAAGTGCCACAAATTTTAATAAATCAATTTCTAAGGTAGAGGCCATAGAAATTGTTTAATACAATATCATATACTTATATAAATTATTTTACATTGGTTTCTTGGCATTCTATGGTATTTATCCATCTTTCAAGCATTGATTTTGTTAACTTTTGTATTGTTTCAACTTTGGAGCAATTTTTATTGCTTTTCAGAGATCTTTGTTTCAATATTCTATTCTTTTATACATAAGTTTTCTATTGGATCGATATCTGTGGTATATTTCCTTATGAGTCTTTTTATAAGAATATATTTTGAAGCTGAATACCCTCTTGTAATATGATAATCATATTTTAATCTCAATACCTGTCTGTATAACTTGTTCCCATTGGTTTTTCAGTCAGGCTGTTTGGGCCTGTAAAGTAGCATGTTTTATATGTGACTTGCTATATGGCTGAGTGAAGGGAAGGCTGGTTAAAAGAAAAAGTTTTGTAGCTGAACTCCCAAGTGGGATAGAATCTCTGACCTTTTAGTATGTTAGTGTAATCACTAAGCTATATACATATGAGCTGGTTTGTTGCTCACATGAAAAACATGTTTTTATAATGCCATATCTCTCTCTCATATATATATATATATATATATATATATATATATATAGGCTGCAAATCATTGTTTAGACAAATGTTGTTAAATATCATGGAACTTTTTCTTTTGATAATCTTTTTTGGATCCTTTTCATTTGTTGTGTGATCTTTCATGTATCAGGGAAGAGGAAACCTAAATTTGGTTTCCAAGTGTTTTTGATCATCAGAGGTCTATCTTCTTTACTTTTTCTGTGTTAAATTGTCTGCATTTATTAAATTGGGTGCAAAAATTGTTTTTCAGGCAGGTTTATTATTGAGGTGGGGGTGTTTAGGTCTTAGTAATTGGTTGTATCAGTTATTAAATATATTTAGTATGTCTGTACCAGTGTTAAATGCTATTTTGTTTATGGTTGGATTTTCAGTTTTAATACTAATTGATTTCAGAATTAGTGTGTTTTTTTTTTTTTTTTTTTTAATGATTTTTGTATATAACTAGTACTTTTCAGATTTCAGTGGATGTAAGTTTGTTGTTGTTTGTGTATGTATAATATATATATATATATATATATATATATATTAGTAATGGCTAAGGTGGGTTTGTTATATTCACTTTTGTGTAAATATCCTTGGGAAAGGTATGAATCTACTGCTTTTCCATGCATGAGTTAATTAGTAATACTTGTATCGCTGAATCATTATTTCTAAAAAATCTACAAATATTTTCTGGCTTTAAATAACCTGCAAAGGCTTGATAAGCTTTAGAAATCAATCAGTTCAAATTCCAAGCTAGTCTCTTGTGTTCACTTTTGTGTTAATGCCTTTGGCCAATTATTGAATCCATCTCTTCTCTCCTTTCCTTCAATTATGGGTTAAATAGCAGGGTAAAGTGGGTTCTCTAGTTTTGGGCGTGGCAACCAGTCGAAGGAAAATTCTAAATTCCAAACTGTGATAACAGTAACGGGGAACCACTACACTACAGGCATGGGAATTCACAGATAATAAAAAGAGCCTGTGGAAAAGGCATCAATAAAGCACTTCAATATCTTTCCCAAGAAGGTATAGCAATTCATAGATAATGAAGAAAAGGAATTTGTGGAGATTAATGATTGCCTATATATTGATGGGTCATGGCATTTATTAAAAAAAAAAAAAATCATTTGTATTAAAGTCATATATGGTTTCTTTCATTATTTTTGTAGTGATATGAATAAAATAATTTATGCTAATTCTTAATAGGACTTTAATACCAGTCACTCCTCTGTATTCTATTGATGAAAAGTTCCACTCCTTTCTGCAAACCACTGCTCTGTGGAACTTACTTCCAAGAGGATATTTCCCTGATCACTACACTCATAACCTGTTTAAGACTTCCACTCCTATCTGCACAAATTGCCTCCTATATAAACCTCTACCTAAAGTGGTCACTGGGCCTTGTAAAGAGTGAACCTTACTGTGTAAAACTCACGTAGAAAGTTAAAATATTAAAAATCATTGGACATAAAAATCTATAATTAAAGCCTGTTAAATTTTGAACCATAGCATTCTATATTAGACGGCCAAGTCATAAGGTAGTGAAGGGAGACAACTGGAGCACAAAACTCCTTTTTGACACAAGGATAAGATTAAGGTGCACTGCAGTGGATTGCTCCACCATGAGACATTGTCTCAAAAATAGCCAAAGCCCTCTCCTTTCAGACACTAGGCAAAAACCCCAGTCCCCCACTTTAAATTGAGGGGGAGATAGCCAGGAAATAACTGGAAATTTAGATACTTAATTAACTCAATTAATTAAAAGATTATGTAATATTTTGCAAACCTTTAACAATATACCCCAAAACCAATATACCAAAAAAAAAAAAAAATTTTGAAAGTGAATTCTCACGTTTTAAGGCAACCATCTAAAATTTCTATTTTTAACTTATTGGTATAGATGGAGGTCAAAGTCAGGATTAAGAGTATAATTTGGTTTGAAAAGTTACCCCTAAATTGAAGCAGTAAAAGAATTAATTAGGCTTAAGAAGTAATCATTTCAGATATTACCTAGTTTCCAGCAATGCCCCAGAAGTGTTGTCATTGCTTGCAAAACAAATTAGAAAAACCAGTAAGATGAATAAAATATCAGTTTATCATTTTCCAAAAGACAAAGATGAGAGAGAGCAATGGAGAAAATCAGTTCCAAATGCCAATCTGAATGTTACGAACAAGACAATTATTTGTCAACTACTTTGGCCTTCAAATTTTGATGCTATAGAAGTTCATGGAAAAATGCACCCCAAAAATCCACCATCTGTATGGCCAGGTGTGCCAAAGAGTCAAATACCAACACCCTTTGCTGTTCAAAGGGATATAAAAAAGCCTCCAGTACTGCTTAAAATCAAATTGATGAAATGAATGCTTTTTTAGAATTATATTAATTATACAAATTCGAAAGGAAGTCTAATCAACAACAAAAAAGATTTTGTGTATCCACTTGTAGCATTTTTGGCTGAAAATATTTTAACTGTTCAGTCATTAAGTTATCCCTCTCTTTATGTTGATAATTTATAAAAAATTGAAGTTTGAAACCTTTCATTATGGAGTTAAGTGTTATATTAGTAGCCTCTCCAAAAACCTTATAGTTAATACTTGGTAAGCATTGGAAGAAATTATCCGATATTTAAATTCTATGTCTTTCTTGTGTCAGCATTTTTCAGCAATGGTCCCCAAAATGTTTGGAATGAATATAGTAATATGTGCTTTTGAGTACTATACAACATCATGGTTATTGTATAATAGATTAAGACAGGATATTCAATTACTGCCATTAGCAACATTAAAAAGAATGACATCAAAAGTTTCAAAACTTAATGAAAAATCTTTTTTGCTATCATTATTTAATACTCTTAATGCTAATAAAAAAGGGTGCATAATTCTCCATGATGAAGTATATATCAAGAAAATGTTACTATATCATGGTAAATAACTATTTGGTAAGTCACTTGTCAATCCATCTCTACTTGCTCAAACAGTATTTGGTATAATGTTGATATGTCTTAATGGGGCTCCAAAATTTCTCACAAGATTGATTCCAATTTCAAAATTAATATAACCTTTTATTTGAACAAATTGAGTTCACATTTCAAGCCATCACCTCTGTATCAGCTGATGTAAAGACTATTATATAAAATGGCAACTGAGTAAATCAAGCTTTTTTTTTTTAAATTGTATCCCACACTTCCTGAAAAACCTTAGTTAACTGAAGATAATAAACATTTGCTTTTTGATTATGTTCATCTGTTGAAAAATATTTGCAATTTGTGGCTTACAGAAAAGACAGAACTAATCTTTGATGATAATGGAACAAAACAAGTTGCAAAATTGGCACATCTTAAACAGTTATATCATTTTGAATCTGAAATACTAGTTAAACTTTTAGATTTAAATGTAATTTCTATTGCTCCAAAGCCCATAGAAAGACAACGGGTTTCTACTTGCCTCAGAGTGTTTTCAGAAAATACATATAATGCACTTCTCAATCAGTCTGAAATAAGTGCGGATATAAATGATACTGTCATCTTCATAAAGGTTTTGACATGGTGAAAAACTTTAATGCTAAGACTCTTCAAATTGGTAAACTATGCAATGATCCTCTACAAACTGAAATCAGATGTTTGAATGACAGCTGACTTGAATTTATCGTTGAGTTTGGTCAAATGGCTCTTAATGTGGCTTGCAGTCAAGGTCATTGTATGAAACTATTATCCAAACTTACTGCTACTACCATACTTGCAAAGGAATTGATAGTCTATGTCAACACCTTTTAGCTAAAAACCATTAATATGTGCTACTTGCGCAATTTACAACTGATACTTAGAAAAAGAATTTAGTAAACTTTGTGGATCAGGTGACACTTATTTTACAAATGTGGCAACAGTGTATTGAAAAAGCTGGATATTAAGCAGATATCTTTATTTTTAAATCGAAATGTAAATATTGATGCTTTTGATGTTAAGCCAGGTCACCAATGTACATTTTGGGATTATAAACTTTGAAGAAGGTTTGGAAATATTTGGCAATCTGGAAAATTTATAACCATCTCTTTCTGAGGTAATAAAAATGGCTCTTGTATACATAGCTAGATATATTACAAAAATAATAATCAACCCAGTGAATATGAAACCCATTTTTATTATAAAAAGTATGGAAAATATACCAATTCAATTGATTGTGGAAAACTAAAGGTTTCTTCTGAACACACTTGCCAAGGGTTATTTTTTTGTTTCATCCTTTTTCATACAATAAAGGAAAAGGTGTGTTATAAATCATTAAGTAACATTTTTTTCTGAGTTCCATTTTTTTCTACATGGAGAGAAAGCTTTTTTTTTTTTTTTTTTCAAATATTACATACCTAGATCAAAGAGCGAGCTTTAAAGGTTTTGAAACTTTCTGAGAATGATTTTGTTTTATCTATATCTCTGAGATGATTGTCATATACACGTGTCGGCTGATGCTCGCCAGCCTTCTTCAGGTACTGCTTGTTGAACCCGGTAACTTTAATAGAAATTTGAACCGAATTCTTTATTCAGTTTCTGGGGTTAGATTGAATGGTTTGGTAAGACCTGTAAATAGTGATGTTTCTGTTTCAACATTATATGGATCATATCTTTTATGAGAAATCTTTACCTCTTTGTTTTGTTTAATACTTATCAGTGTCCATAAAAAAAAAAATACATATTTTCATTTATTTAACTTTCAGCACATCTTATTATCCTCAGGTATGGATCAAAATGTTATTCTAAATACTTTCAATAGTTAACTTAATTTTCTTCCTTTCAGAAAATCAAACATTTTTCAATAGGCTGCCAGTTTTGACTCTTTTGCACCATGAGCAGGGCTGCAGTATAGTACACCATGCTCTGAATGAAAAGTTGTCCATGATGTCCTCATATTCTTTGGTTTTTATCTGCATTTTTATTTCAGTTTTTCTGATAATTAATAATTTTATTGGTTTTTGTATATTTTTCCTAATTTTTTATTAAATTTTTATCTTGATTTGAAATTCTATCTCCTGGAATCAAGAATGCTACCACCAATATAAGTATTAGAAATTTACCTTTCATCTTACAGGTCTAGGTCTGTTCTAATTAATTCTATTTTTGTTTTTGTTTATTTCTTTCAAGTCAAAATTAGCATATTCTTGACACAAGGACATATTTATTTTATTTTAGGTAAATGTCTATGTTTTGCATGGCACTGGTATTGGTTACCAGCCCTCTATTGTGCAATCCTTTGCTTCAATCATTAACTTGCAAGTGAGGTTTTATCTTGTCAAGAATTGACTTAGTTATTAATACTTTTAGTGAAGCTAACAGAATTCTACTTGCCAAAGTTTATTTATAAGCTTGCT
Source organism: Acanthosepion pharaonis (assembly GCA_903632075.3). Classification (NCBI taxonomy): domain Eukaryota; kingdom Metazoa; phylum Mollusca; class Cephalopoda; order Sepiida; family Sepiidae; genus Acanthosepion; species Acanthosepion pharaonis. The sequence goes on from CAHIKZ030000302.1 coordinate 5,951,916, forward strand.
TGAATATGTAAACGGTGATTAAATATCTTTGTACATCAAGAGTTCGAAAGACACGCTTATGCTGTCAAAACTGTTTCTTTCTTAATTTGAAGCAACAGGGAATTAACCAATACATATATGTATCACAGAAACATTTAGTAGACATAAATTCCTTCTCGCTCTATGTGCAAACGTTTCTGTTGTAACACTATGCTGGGGATTGGTTTATTGTTCCAGTCAGTACATGTAGCACAACATGTGTGTTTTTCTATGGTAACTTCAGGGTCAAGAACTCTTGGTCTCAATACCAGATGTAACAATATACCCCAAGTGGGGATAAGGTTGTTTGATGTTTATGTCTCTTTGCTGCTTCAGTATTTTCTTTCCCAGTTTTAATTTCTGGCATAGATGTAGCACTGTGGCAGGGAGTGTTGGCTGGTTGTCCCAGTAAATGGTTTGTTGAATTCTTAGACAAGAAATTTCACCAACTACATTGTGTTTACATAAAATCTGAAGAAGTCACAAATTCTGTGTTGAAATGTCATAAGCTCAATGTGTCACACAAAACTAAAATTGAGGAATTCTCAAGTTTGATTAAAGTTTTGGAATAATAATGAAAACTGGATTAAGATTTTAACAAAAGAGATTATTTTAGCTGTTGTGTACATGGGTATTTTAAAGTAACATCTTTCTTTCTTCCAATCTTAATGTCTGACAGTGGCATGCAATAATGTAAACTTTGAATTATTCATTCACAGTAATGATGAGAACAACAATTGTATGTGTATGTCTGCTTATTCTCCCATTTTTCAAATTTTGTGATTATAATTTGCTGATCTGTTTTTATAACTGCTCCTACTCTTTATTTTTCCTGTGTCTCATCTCTGTCAATCTCATTAGTACTTGATAAAATGCGTCACACATTTTTTTTTTGTGTGTGTGTATATATATATATATATATATATCTCCGACAGTATGAAGAAAAATATACGGAAAAACATGTTGAATTGATAATGTTAATTATATTTTATGAATATGTCCTGAAGATGGTTTATTAGACAGAAAACGTCCGACATTGACATATTAACATTAAAACAGCATAATTGTATATAAGGATTTTTGTTTGTTTTTTTCGTATATTTATTTTTCTTATATATATATATATATATATATATATATATATATATATATATATATATAGTAGCGTCCATAATATAAGGAACCTAAAGCACAAAGACATAAAATAAATATGTGTATTACTTAAAAAGTAATGCATGATTAGCAGTGAAATTTTTACCGAATAAAGATTAAGATGTAATGCATAAATATTATACAAAGTTACAAAAATTTACATAATAGTTTTTTTTTTTTTTTTTTAAATAAAGATTAAATAGAACAAAGGAAATAAGCTACTGGACAAAAGTTAAGGAATGATCTTGTTAATACTTGATTGTGAACAAAATATCAACAAAATTTAATATTTGGTAAACATCCCCTTATTTTCAATAACTTCTCTGCATCATCGACCGCATGATCTAATTAATTTCTTGCAAAAATCAGCAGTAATTCCCTCCCATTCGTCTTTCAATAACTTCCATAGGTGATCCTGGTTTTTTGGGTTTCTTTTCTTAGCCCTTTCTCCAATTATCTTCCAAACATTTTCTATTGGATTCAGGTCAGGGCTCTGGACTGGCCACTTCATTAGGGCGATTCCTTCTTCAAATAAAGCTTCTGAGCCTTGTGGAAAGGTGCATTGTTCTGCATGAAAATAGGAGATTCATAAAGATTATGGTGTAATCTTGGTACCACATGCTGCTGAAGAAGCCTTTTGTAAATCTCAGCATTGACATTGCCATGTACGCGGATGATAGGGCCAACTCCTGCAGATGAAATCATTCCTCACACCATCACACTGCCGCCACCAAACTTAATGTTTTTCTTGACACATTGAGAAGACAGTCTTTCACCTGTTCTATGGTGTACGTAAGTTTTGTCCTCAGAACCAAATATAGTAAACTTGGACTCGTCACTGAAATGAACTGTATCCCAGTGTGCGTCAGTCCAAACAACATGTTCTCTCGCATACTCCAGGCGTGCCCTTTGGTTTCACTTTGAAATGAGAGGCTTCGAAGCTGAAATATGAGCATGCAATCCTGATTTTTTAACCTGTGAGCAACCACTTTCCTTGAGATCTTATTATCTGTATCTTCATTAAATTTACGGGCAATTGATGTAGCAGTTTCAAAACGGTTTTTTGTAGATATTCTAACAATTCTTTGATCTTCTCTTTGTGATGTTTTTGGAGGTCTGCCGGTTTTGGGTTTTGCATCTAATGTTCTATCAGTTTTATACCTGCTAATTACACGATGAACAACACTTTTAGACCTATGAACAATATTAGAAATTTCTGAAATTGACTTTTTTTCTTGATAGTTAGCGATAATGAGTTTTTTTTCTTCTTCAAAAGAGAGCGTTTTGCATGTAGAATTTGCCATATTGCTTAAAAATAAAGTCCTAATGATAAATGAACTTTTACTTATTGTTGAAAAGCTCCGAGTTTTTTAACAATGTAAATTAAAAGTTTATTTAAATTATTAACATCGTTCCTTAACTTTTGTCCAGTAGCTTATTTATTTGGTCAGATTTTGTCTAGTGGATAAGGTTGCAAACTTTTCAGCACTCTCCCTCACACATCTGTACGTTTGTATAAAATCCAACTGATAGGCTTGGCCTATTTATGCAGTTATTATTGTGAGAGCAAATAAATATTTATATTTCTTTTATTGAAAACATAATTTGATGTGAAGATAGAAGGGAATATTTCTCTTCCAATATTGACAAAAGCCAACTGTTCATTTTGACGATACATGCTTAACTGATTAATCTCTTAAGGAATGTAATTATGGGCTCATTGTCAATAGGTGAGATCTCATAACCTTTTTGCATGTATCTTAAAGCGTATGTACATGCTGTTATTTGTTGCATTTAGTTTCTATAACTGTAGACCACATTTTTCTTGTGAAATGGTTCAGCTGTAAAAATGTTTCTCTAGTTACAATCAGCTGTGTAAATATGCAATTTATATTATTTCTGTATTTATTACAGGAATTCAGCAAAAACAGCACATTGTAGTGGGATTTTTGCTAGGGCAGTATCATTAAAATGTTCTAACTTGAAGAATAATAAAAGTTCCAGTCTATTAGTCACTGATTTCTGAGTTATTTTAATTAAGTATTGTTGTAACCTAGAAATGGTTACTGAATGAGGAATAACCAAAACGGAGGTTGGAAATGGAATGGCAATCTTTATAAAATACAATACTCGCCAGCGGCGTGAAGTAGGTAAACCACTGCTAGTGGTGAACTACTTAGACAGTATATTATCCCCACTTACCATAGTGTCCAACGTATTTGAGGATTGGGATATACCAATTAGTGTTCATAGGTATGGTATATAACAAGTTTGAACTGATCAGATGAAATTATTTTTTCAGATAACTTTAGGCCTATTGATAATTAGTTGATTTTTAATAAGTCATTGTGACATGCCACCAATGATACTTTAAAAATAATAATTAAGTGATAATTAGCATTTGTCAATAATATAAATTTTATAAATATAAAGTTACTTGGTATCATGCAAATTCAATGGAAGGTGGTATTTAAACAAATGTTTTTGTAAAATACTAAAATGTTTTTTCAGTGAGATTTCAAATAAAAATATCACAAATTGAACTTTTAGTTTTATCTGAATTTCTTAAATGAGATGTTGTTACTATTATACATTGATTTCTTTAGACCAGTTTCCTTGTCTTTGTTATAATCATCGCATATTTACTGCTGTACCCAGAGAATATCCAAAGAATACAGCAACCAAAATGTGATAAAGGCAACAAAGATGAGGAAACTAGTCCCAAAAAATCTATAAATATTTTGTAGCCATTACACTATCCTTCAAGAATTTACTCATTGAAGGAATCGAGTGGCTGAATTTAAAAGTATATTTCCTTCTTTACTCACCCCTTAAATATTCTTTTAACTTTTAATATTAAAAGACTATAACATTTTAATGGTTATTTTTTTTTTTTTTGTTTTTTCTATTTATGAAAAGAGAAGGATTTATACTTTATTCTGGATTAGTGGTTTCAAATACATGATTTGTGAATTATCTTTGCAGTGTGGGGAACCATTTTCATGACCAATATTTTCCTCAACTTTTGATGAGTTGAATAAATTTGACCCTTGCCCTTTTCATACCAACACACTCACTTGCTCAAGAACTAAATAGTGCAAAATGATTTTACACTGGTTGGGATTAAAATAATGGTGTTAGAACTCTTTAGCAATACATATAAGTCTGAATTAAGTAAAAAAAACAACTCATTTTTGTTCATTTTGTATTCATATATTCAACTTCATATATGAATGGCTTACAGCTACATCACATTGAAACATTGGTTCCTGTACAATTGCCAACAACATTGAGCCTGGCTAGTATCTAGATGGATGATTGTTTGGGAATATCAGATGCTGTAAGCTTGGATGTGTGGGTGGTGTAATGGATAATGACTTGGAATTGTTAATTGGAGAGCCAATTTCTAATTCTGGTTGGGTTTGTGATATTCACTTAGGCACAAATACCTTTGGGAAAGTTATGAATCCATCTTTTCTCCCCTCCAGCTATGGGTTAATTAGTAAGACTTGTATCACTAAATCATTATCTCAAAAAAAATTCTTAAAATCTAAAAATATTTTCTGGCTTTAAATAACCTGTAAAGAGTTGATAAGCCATAAAAAACAAATCAATCGATCATATTATATGCACATTCATTTTGATTAGTAAATAGCAGCCAATCAGGCATAAGGATTGCTACTATAGCTGTTCAGGATTATGTTCCTCACTCACTTCATTTCTGCTCCTCCCACCATCTGTGAATGTAATGTGAAAAAATTTGCTTCTCCCGGTAGAGCCCCCTCTAAGACTTGATGCCCTCCCAATTGGTAATACCCTGTTGATGGACTTGCTTCTGGTCTACTGCACCTCTACCTCAGCATGTAATGGCCCCTTTTGGATTCTTCAGTTTGAGAGCCTTGTGCTAGGTAAATGTTGGCTATACTGAAAAGATTGATTTCCTCTTAATTTTATAGTCTAAACAATGTTTGTAGTCATCATCAAATGAGACATTTTGAATGAGACTTGAATAGAGGGAAACAGATGATGTATTTACCTGATTGTTAAATTTTCTGGTTGGATGTTTTGCAACTGAATGCTCCTCTTTGTGTAAATCTATTTTTAGGTAAAAAGAATTTTTATGAGTCATATTTAAGATTTATAAATACTAGCCAAATCCTCCTCTTATGAACATTTCTGTTAATAATAATTTAAAAATAATTCAGTAGACTGTTATTTTGTTTACGGCAACTGGATTTTTGGCGATTACCTTACTCAGTTTCTGTCGTTTGATACTGTGCATCTGAAAAATGGCCCTTTTTTTTGCTGTTGCCACTGCTTCTCGGCATTTTGGCTGGGATCAAAGTTTAGTATCTGTCTTCTCAAGCACTTTGCTACAGTTTTAATATGGTGCTTATTTCTGACTGCATTCCATTTTGCTCTTGAGTGTTCAAAATGCTTCATGTTTAAGGTATTCAATAAATGTTTCTTTTGTTGATCTGTATGCCTACAAATTTCTTTTTTTTTTTTTTTTTTTTTTTTTTTTTTTTTTTAAATAATTGTGGAGTGAGTAGTCATGGTCAAAATAAATAACAGAACTGTCCAACAAACATAATTAACAAAGTTTGCAAGAAAAAGGAACAGGGCAAAAAAATGAAATAATATCAAGCAAACAAACAATTTATGAAAGATAAATAGATCACAAACTAAGAATTGGCATTGACACACAAAACAAGTTTGGACAAGTGAATGGAGCAATTCTGTCTTCTTGACAAGGCAGATCTGGACTGAGTCATGCCAAACTGCAAGCTGGCCTGTTTTATTGGTTAAGAAAAAAAAATCCCAGCATGCATTTGTGTATTTCTGCATATAAAAGGGGAGTGGCAAGTGTTCTGCAATCATTCCTGTTGGATTGAAATCAACAATAATAAATACACCTCTGTACCTTCAGGACTTTGATGATCATGGTTGCCCACAACTTCCTATTCTTTGTAGCTCTTAGTAAGGTTTGTTTCTTTCACTATCCCTCTTAGTCCCTGCCATCCATTTACACAAGCTCATTAGGTAGACTACTTGCCATTTCCTTCTCTGCTCCACTTGATTTCAACATGTCCTGTGAGTGTCAAATACTCTAAACTCCCTTTCCTCATTAGAAAATTTGTCTTTTTCTGATTCTAAATATAAGCACCTTTTTTTTTTTGTTTCCATTATCCATAAAACTTGTTTGTTACTCACATACTACATGGTATTCTCATCATCTTTCTGTAGAACCACATCTTTGTTACCTTTAGTCTCTGCAAATGTGAAAAACCCTCCACTCTTAGTAATGCAAAGTAATTTGAATTTATTTCTCATTTCATATTTTAATGTTATGGGCAGTTTTTCTTAGGTGTCTTATTGTAATTTGATACCCCTCCCCCAATTTTGACTTTTTTTTTCTTTTTACATAATTTAAACTGATTTAAAAAAAAAAAAAGTTCAAAACTTCAGTAATTTGAAAGTTTTGTTTCAGAGTGTGATGAGTAAACAGTTTCTTGATATTCTTGACCATATTCCTAAATCATGTGAAGTCAATTTGGGATTAATAAATAAATAAAACTTCATCAAAAATAGCTTTTCAGAATTTGAAGTAGACATTTTGTTTATTACTGTATAAGGATTCCACTCTGGAAAAAAAAATTGATTATTGTTAAGAAAAGGGTAATTTTCCATGAAAAAATTATCTGGGGAAAATATTGTGACTATCTCAATTGAATGATAATGTTTTTATTGTTTCTAATTAAGTCTTTTCTTTTTTTTTTTTTTTTTTTTTAAATTTTTATTTTTATTTTAAAGAATGCAGGTGGAAATACATCTGCTTGGCCTGCATGTTTATATAAAAAAACATGACCTGGTATGTGAAATATCTGTGTGTTTAATACATACACTTGGTATGATACCAGTCTCCTTTCTTTGGCCAAAGGAGATGTCACCTATTAGTCTCTGATATGTTTTTCTATGTGCCATGTCCTTTCAGGAAGTTGGCGATCATGGCCCTCCGCAATTTACTCGCCTTTGTAGGTCTTAATAAATTTTGTTCTTTTCTTATCTCTCGCTGTTCATTTACTCAAGCTTGTTAGGTAGGTTACATGTTGTTTTCCTTTGTCCCTTTTGCTTTCACTCTGTCTTGTGAGGATCAAATTTCTCTTTCCTTATGTACTCTAAAAATTTCAACTCTTTCTTCTTGTTGTTAAGTATAAGTGTCCTTTTTGTTTCCATTTTCTTTAGGACTTTCTTGATGCTCGCATGTTTGGTCCATGGTATTCGCAGCATCCTTCTGTAGAACCATATTTTTATTGCTTCAAGTCTATTCATCTATGAGGAAATTATCCTGCATTCACTACCATTAAGAGTACAATAATTCCAGACCATATATATTTTAATGGTTTTAAAGATTATGAACTAAAAAAGATTTTTTTTTAGTACTTCATGATTTATATAGGATTTAATCTGTCATAAATAAATGAATAAAACCCCTGAAAACAATAATATAACATGTCAGCCATTGTGAATAGAAGCCTGAAATCTTGAAGGTGAAAAATAAGAAACCTTTGAAATATAATTATTTCATAACCACTGTCAAGCTTAGACTTTAGGGTTTTAGTTAATGTTCAGGAAATGACACCATACATTAACATCTCATCTACAGTGGCTTGAAAGAATCTCTGTTAATATCTCTTGGAGACAACATCCAACTAAATCACAGATCTATGTACCCATTCCTGTTATTTCTACAGTTTTACAAAAATGGTAGAATGCACTTTGCAGGACACTGTTGGTGAGCAAAACAAGAACTTGTGAGTGATCGACTTCTCTGGACACCTAGCCATGGAGCAAGACAGGTTGGTCGACCAGCAACCACCTGCATTGACCGGCTATGTTATGACACAGAATGCC
>CAHIKZ030000302.1:5965000-6067500 GCA_903632075.3 Acanthosepion pharaonis
TTATCATTTAAAAATTGCTTCTTGAACTGACTTGTTTGGAAAAATAGTTTTTTTTTTTTTTTTTTTTTTTTGCACTTGCTTCATGAAGTTACATATGGTATAAAGGGTTTTCTGTATGGAAAATGGAATTTTTGAGTAGAGTTCAAATTCTGTCTGATTCATTCATTTTGCACTGATTCCATTGGGAAGGTATTGAATCCATTTCTTCTTCTAGCTATGGTTGAAAGAGTTGAGCAAACTGAGAACTTTAGCCTTGATAGGGTAACCAACCAGTCTTGGGGAAGGACAACTTTGAATTCCAAAAGTGGGATGGGCTATCTTGCTTTACACACACTCTTTGTAGCTGCTGACACAGTCTCTCAATGACCCCCATAATTAAGTAATATGTTACACAATGCATACATGCTTATTGCTTCACGTTAACTGAGGATTGGTTTAAATTTGGTCGTCTGTACTAATGCTGATCTTGAAATCTGTTTTGCAAAAGTCCTACGTTTTTATAAATGTGCAGTGGTTTTTAAGAAAGTAAGTTTCACACTTTCATCATATAACTGTGCAAAGATGTTTTATGTGTGACTCACTTATTTTATAGTTTTATAGAAATAGCTTTGTTAGTTAAAATAGGTGTGTACTCGATAGTGATATACCCCAGTCTTCATTTATAAAAAAAAAAAGAAAAAAAAAGTACTGGAAATTTTTGCATAAACCAAGTTTTTTTTCATTTCTTTTATATTAACACAATTGCAGCATACAGTGTGTTGATAGTAAAAGCTGCAGTGTGTTTGTTGATCAGTACAGTAAAATTTTGTTTTGTGAATTTTTGGGGTTGTGTAGAATTTTAGAGATGAGGAAACAAAGTTAGAAGAAAAAATAACCAGTAGTAGATTTGGCAAAGAATGGACTATATTCTGGTTGGTATATCAAGTTTCATTACTGATTTTTTTTCAATCTCTGCAAATTTTAAATCCCTAGATTACAGCTTGAGTATGAAACTTGAATAGCTGGTTGAAGTAAGTCTACTGAATTGAAAGTATGAACCTCTTAACTAAAGAATCCACAGGAACCATACAACTTTTGACAGGAAAAATGTTTCATGTCATACTCTGCTATATGATAAGAGAGCCAGGCATTTAGTATATGAAGACCACTTCTACTAAAGTAAATACATTGTTTTAGTTATGAAAATATTTTAGCATGTTTATTTTTTTTATGTTAAGAAAACAACAGCCATGGGAATGTTTATTATTTTCCTTATGCTGTCATTAAAAACACTTCACACAGACTGATATGAAACAGTTTTTCAGATAGTTGTTATGGTTAATAAAAAATCTTTGGTTTAATTAGCTTCCATCTTCACTGCAAATGGAATCTGATTATTAAATTTTTATTCTTGTATTATTCCAGATATTTGCCGTGTATGTCGGTGTGAGGGCACTCCGGACAAACCCCTCTACCACCCATGTGTCTGCACTGGAAGCATAAAATTTATTCACCAGGATTGGTAAGTAGTTTTATGGAATTGTATTTTTTCTTATTTAGTGATTTATTGTTTTTTTTTTTTTTTTTTTTTCCCCTTCTCCTTCCCAATTTAATCACTTTTTACAATGTGTATGATAGGTGAAAGGTATTTAATATATCCTCTGCATACACACACACACACACACACACACACACACACACACGTGTGTGTGTCTGTAATATATATGTGTGTGTGTCTGTAATATATATGTGTGTGTGTCTGTAATATATATGTGTGTGTGTCTGTAATATATATGTGTGTGTGTCTGTAATATATATGTGTGCGTGTCTGTAATATATATATGTGTGTGTGTAATATATATATGTGTGTGTCTAATATATATGTGTGTGTGTGTGTGTGTGTGTGTCTAATATATATATGTGTGTGTGTCTTATATATATATGTGTGTGTGTCTAATATATATATGTGTGTGTGTCTGTAATATATATATATATATGTGTGTGTGTGTGTGATGCAAGTGTAATATGTATATATGTGTGATATGGGTGTTAATAATGATTGTAAAGCTATGAAAATCTTAAAAGAAAATAGTTCAGCTTTTGCCTATATGCTTTAAAACTATATTAGTTCTAACTAGACTAATGAAAATTCACAGATTATCCCTCCTCTTGTTCTCTTCTATTCTCTTTTACCATTTGCCAGTATCTTCTCATTCTCTCCCTTATCCTTTCCAATCTTCATTGGCCATCTGTTTTTATCTAAATACTTTACAAACCTGAATTAGTGTTCTGTGAGGTGGGGGAATAAGGAATGCACAAATATTTTCTACTATAGACTTTTATTTATTATTTATTTTTTTTTCTCTATTCTCCCTAAAGAATTAAAATTTATCCTAGTTTTTAGATTATTTTTTTTTTTTTTTTTTTGCTCATTGTCTCTTGATATCCAGCCAGAAAGCATGTTGTCATTCTCTGCATTCCATTTCTCTCTCTCACTCACTGACACACTTTATTACCATAAACATTATTTTTAGTGGGTACATATTTGGATAGACATCCTTGTACTTTTTTTTGTCCTGCTGGACTAGATCATCGAAAGACTTATTAAAGAAAATGTACCTCTTGGCAGGGTTGTTGAACCTGAAGTACCTTTATCTGGAAAGCCACCTTAGCCAGAAGTGCTATTATCATTGTGGCCACAGAGGTCCTTGCAGCAAGGCAAAACTCAATTATTCTTTTGAAGAAATCTACATCTCTTGTTGGAACTCTTTTTGGTGTCTATATCTGCTCGCTTATATTTTTGAACTTAAAATGAACATGTTAATTTTCAACATTCTAGGCCAGTAGATGTTTATATTTCACAGTGTTTTTTAAAACAATTTTGCTCAAACATTTGTACATGTTAAAAATAAGACTTTCTTTAGTAATTTCCTACTTGGTGCCTCAACTGTATGAATTTAAGTATGCTACTAGATTGGCAACTAGGTCTCACTGTTGAAATACAGTTGTATGTTCTATTCTTATAGTTTCTTTTCTCAGCTGTGGAATTCTGGCTTCTTGCTTCTCTTCCTCCTACAATCATTAAAAATTTAAATGCAATGCCAATTGCCATCTTCTCTCCCTCTCTGAATCCTTTTCTTTATTGTTCTTTCTCTTCACTAAACTCTTTTCTTTCTCTTTCACTCCCAGTAACCCCTTGTGCTCTAGTGGCATTATTGCCTTGCTTGGGGTGAAATGATTTAAAAAAAAAAAAAATGTTGGTTTACACCTGCCTCAAAAAAACCCAAAAATAATTGCTTAACCATTATCACTCTGTATGTGATTTCATTTGCTGTACAAAAAGTTTATCCTGCCATTGAAGGTGACTCTGATCTCTGAACAATAGTGTGTTTTAATTTAATAGTTGTTGTCATATCCAGTTATGGCAACAGAAAAAAACTTTGAGTGAAATTAACAGTAAAGATATGGCCTTGAAAAAAAGATGCAGTGGAAAAGGAAGTAATATTAATGCAGAGTGCTAAAGCTTAAATGACTTTGTTTACATTTGAGGCACAAAAATATGATACTACACTATATATGGGGATCAGGCAGATACTACGCTTTGATCCTAGGTAGAAAAGCAAAATGGTCATGTATACAAATGGAATAATAATTCCTTGGTTCTATCAACTCTGACATTTACAGTTAAAACTCACCATGCTATGTCCAAATCACCTACATTCCCTATGTAAGGAGGAAATTTACTTATACAGCTTTTCCCCAAGAACTGCTACCTTGTGAAATGGGCTGCTGCATGGATGCTTCCCTGAAAACTTTAATCTTGACCTCTTAAAATCAATGGTCAGTTATCTATCCTCCTTATCTGCATTTTTTACTCCTCCCCCTTACATGCATATCACATACTTCATTCAGTAAGCCACTACCTTGAGTGGCTCCTTAGCCTTCTATTGAATGATCTTTCAGATTGAAAAAAAAACAATTCTGGTTTGGCATATAGAAATAATGATTATAACTGTCTTAAAACAAAACTTTATAACTTTTCAAGCTTAGAGCTTCAGCTTTTTGATTTATTAACAATTACAGCATGGTCTTTCTACTTGTGTATAAGTTATGAGTAATTTCATTTTGTTCAAGTATTAATTAATATTTTTCATTATTAGAATGTTATCTGCCATGAAAGAATTCTGTTATGTGCCTCAGTTTGTATTTCCTTTATTAGATCCAACTAGTTCAACATTAGAAACTGGGTTTCACTACCCAGCACCACCTTAAACTACTAAACCCTCTACTAAAAACCCTCTAGATGACAAATTAATTGCAAAAAAAAAAAAAAATAGTACTGAGTAGTTTTAGTGTAAATGTGCCATCAGCATTTAATTAATATTGGCTGATTAATTTGTTGCAACAGATGTAGTATCTGATTTCATTTTGTGTATTTGTAAATTTCTTCCTAATTTCAAGGTCAGGATTCTTAAATTAGTCTTTGAAGGTAAAAAGTGTTTGTTATTCATCAGTAGTTAGGGACATATGGAAATTGTAAAACTATATATATATATATATATATATATATATATATATATATATATATATATATATATGCACACATGGGAGAACGATATATAGATTTTTATATAGAAAACAAACACACTCAATGCATTAGTTGCTTGATGTAATGAATATGACCATAATTTTGATTTTTAAAAACATACTGCTACTTTAATTAAGAGAAAGACGAAAATGTATAGAAAGTGCTTTTAATTACTAGATCATCCGCTGTAAATTTATGTCTAGATTCTTACATTTCAGTATTTTCTATTGTGATGTGGGGTATTTAATAACAAAAGTGATAAAAGTAAAAGAAACTAATTTAAATAGGTCTATCTATCTATCATATATATATATATATATATATATATATATATATATATATATATATATAACAGCAAAAAATTCAAAATTACCTCATGTGGGTATAGTCTATTTCAGACCAGCACTGCCTAATGCTGGTCCTCCTCAGCCCTAGACTGACTGTCTTTGAATGGAGGCTTTGAGTTAAGTTTAGATAACACTCAGTGAAAATGTACAGAGCTACTTAAGGGAACACCTCGTTTTGATAAGGAGTCTGGATTGGTGACAAGGATATGAGCCTGTGTAAGATTTTATTTATGTTCAAAGCCTTTAGTTGGATGTAAATGAATTTTGGTTCCTGTTAGTAGATTATATTATTAAGTGGGGTGAGGATTTGAAGACATGACAATTTAAAGTTAGAATATATATTATCTAAATCAGGGGTCGGCAACTCATTCGACCCTGCGGGCTGGATCGTGTTATCCTTGTCAACCTAAATATTTAAAACCATAATAAAAATAAACATTGAGAAATCAGAAAAACAAAAGAAAATCTAAAATTAAAAAACACCTAACAAAAATTAGTTTTCCTCAAGGAACATCAAAATACTTCAAAGTGAAAAAATTCAACTGAAGTGAAATGGATGAAATTGACGTGATTGAAAATTGTTCCACAAACAAAACACACACACACACACACACATCAAACAAAAATGAAGCACATATACCCATACATACGAGTACAAATAGTTGCAAACATATACACTTACGTACGTACACATGCGGTATCATCCACACATTCATGAGGCATGTATGTATAATGCGCGTATGCTTAACTGTCTTTAGATTTCTGCTACCTCGCATGTCAGTCCCTCCCTGGCCTCTTTCACTATATCATTCCTTTCGCTTCTGTTATCTTTTAATATAGCCAAGGGTCATAACAAATATGTATCCATTATTTGACATTAAACGTAGGCAACGCAACTTGGTAAAATAAGTCTCATGAAAGATAAATGGCAGATAGTATAATATTTTTAGTGCACTGAGATGTGTAGACATTCTATGGAAAATGACATAACAAATTTCATTTGAAGGTCATCTCTCATGTTAAAAATAATCATTGGTAATCAGGCTCTCGGGCCGGTCAAAATGCCTTCGCAGACTGGATCTGGCCCGCAGGCCATAGGTTGTCAATCCTTGATCTAAATAATAGATTCCCAAAATCTTTAAGTAAAACTGAGGCACCCAATGGAATAAATCATTGAGAACCAGTAGCAAATGATTGAATTGACATTAAATGACTGAAGGTTAGATGCAAATAGAATGAAGATAAAATGCTGCCTTGAAAATTGACTTAAGTTGTAGACAATGATGTGTTAAATCAATCAAATATAACTTGATAATAGCTTATTCAGTCAACATTTAGTGACATGGGAAGTGTCTTTAGCATAGATTTTTGTTAAAATTTTTCTTGTTTTGTGGAATGATATACTAATACCTTGGAATGATAGGAATACCTATCAAAAACTCTATTTTATGCAAATTAGGAATTTGTGCTCTATAAAAAAAAATGTATTTAATATTTTAAATTCTAAAAATCCGTGTATTCTTTGTGTATGTTCATGACAGATGTTGTATACAATGCTTATTATTTATTTATCTATTTTATTTTTCAGCCTGGTACAATGGTTAAAATATAGTAAGAAAGAATACTGTGAATTATGTAAATATAGATTTGCTTTCACACCAAGTAAGTATACATATAGATATATATCTCCCCCTCCATTTGTTTTATTTTTTTTAATTTTCTTCATCTACCCAATGAGTTTCATTTATACTCAACACTAGCATGGATCATGTTAAAAATGATTGGATTATTTATATTTTGATTGTAATTTCTGCTTAGGATCAGAGTATGTGTGCATTCTGGGAAATGTTTTACACACACACACACACACACACGTATGTATGTGGAGATCTAAAAACAGAAATAAAGAATGCACTTTTAATTTTTTTTTTTTATTAGATGTTTTGATGATTTTATTGTCTTTAACTTAAATCTAACATTATTTGAATGCTTGAATCTTCAATTATTCATGGGCTGGAGGGGATAATATACAGGGTGTTCCCCCAAAAAAATTGACATAATTTTGTAGTCTAATAACATAGCCAATTTTTGCTCAAAGGATCTCAAATTTTAACAAAATGTGTAGTAAAAAAAAAAAAAAAAAAAATTGTTGACTCTGTAGACTTATCTTTATAAGAATCTATCCAAATTTAAATTATCAGATATACAACTGGAAGCTTGTAGCTTCAATCTAAAGTCTACCACCGGATTGCACACACACACACACACACACATATATATATATATATATATATATATATATATATATATATATATATATATATATATATAAAATAATAAAAAAAAACTTAATAGTGAGAGTTGAATTACACCAGGAAACAGCACTATTAAAAAAAGTGCTCAATAGACATATAAAAATTTAACAAGTAGAGCTTTTAAGTATTGAAAATTAGGAAATCAGCCGATTCCGTTACCTTGGTTTCACCCTTTCAGTATCTTCAGGCAATTCCGGTCAATTGATTTCTTAATGATTTATTTAAAAAAAAAAAAATTATGTACGCTATATTTTTAAAAGATAGGTGTGGTAGAAGGTGAGAAGGAGGGGAAAATCAAATGTATTAGAAATTGGGGGATTAAATGAAATATACATACTTTCTTTTTTATCTTACTTCAAACGAACTCAGAAGGAACTCTTTAGTATGTCTAGAAAAGGACATAATCTCCAATCTCTGGTTTAAAAGGTTTTTTGGTCTGGAAATAATATAGCAAATTTTTCTAGTTGACAGCAACAGTCATAGCAACATCTGCATTTTTGTGTGTGTGTATATATATATATATATATATATATATATATATATATAAAGAGTGGGCGTATATAGTCCTCCACAGGCCATCAGTGTGTGTATATGTATGTATGTATGTATATTTAAGACATTTTTTATGTTTATACGTTCTTTTTATAGATAAACATAAAAAATGTCTTAAATAATTGTCAGAGTTTGTCCATTTCATATATACATATATATATATATATATATATATATATATATATATATATATAATATAATGAGTCAAAGTGGGAAAATTTTACATACACAATAATAGCGGTACACGGTGATAGAGAGAAGGATAAAGATCTAATTTGAGTTGGCTGATTAGAAACCTGCTGACTTTTCGGCATACATTTTCGATACCTAAGGTTTTAAATGAAATTTTAAAATGAAAAAGCTTTTTGAATATTTCATTTTAGCTTTAATTGAAAGCTTAATGATTAAATTTATTATTTCCATTAAGTAAAATATTCTGCTGTATTTCAGATAGAAATTATATCGATTGGAATGTCAAATTTAATTTCGATTTCGTAAGATTTTCTTAAAAGCGGCCATTTTCTTAATTTTAAGAAATTTGTAAACAAAAAAGTTTAAAATTCTTTCTGCAAAAAAGTGGAGGTACCTACTCTAATATGTATATATTTGTATATATGTGTATGTTTAACAGTAACATCTTGTGTCTTAGTGGCTTTATTGCCTTGCTTGGGGTGACCTGATTAAAGAAAAATCTTAGTGTGGAAAATGTAATTGGTGAGGTAGAGTTCATATTCTAGCTTAGTCTGTTGTATTCACTTTTGGACAAATGCCTTTGGAAAAGTTAGGAATCCAGTTCTTCTTCCTTTAGCTATGGGTTAAGGAAGAATAGAGAAGAAAAAAAACTCTGAATTTCAAACTCAGAAGGTAATGGGGAACTACAATAATATCTTAAACTATTTCTTAGATTATAATTATTAAAAACAAAAAATAAGTAAAAGTGTATATAACTATAATATTGCTGGACAAATGTTTTAAATTTGCATTGTTTTTTGAAAATCATACTAAAACTACTATATTATAACTTAATATATTACAACATAATATAGCTAAATTTGTTCAATATAATTTCCCTTTCAAGTAAATCGGAGGTCTTATTTGATGGCACAATGATTTAGTAATAATGAGCTTGTGCCTTGCTTTTTGTCCAATGTTGTTTCATTCATTAGAACCTCTTGCAATTAATTATTTGAAAAACCTTCTGCAAGAACAGGTTCACAAACTTGAAAGAAATCAGTTTGTTAACATTGGTGGTACTAGGGTCTTCAGGAACTTCAATTTGATTAAGTTGATGCATCTTCAAATGCTGTGACTGGCAAACACACACAAAAAAAAGCACAAGAACCTAAAACCTCACCATTTCATTGAAATTTAACATCAACTTGTCTGACAATCTGTGCAGTTCCTGTTATTTTTTTAAAATAAAATTTGCCTTGATTCCTTGAATTTTTTGCTTCATGTTTTAATTATTTAAATGAGAATGTGATTTTTTTTCTGTAAAATATGAGTACCTTTAGCACTCTGCAGTATTAATATTACTTTCCTTCCCACTGCATTTTTTTCAAGGCCTGTCAATTGCAGTCTCCTTATTGTTAATTTCACTCAAGTTATTTTCTGTTGCCATAGCAGGATATGACAACACAAGTATGAAATTCAAATAAATTCAGGGATCAGTCACCTTCAGTGGCAGGATAAACTCTTTGTACAGCAAATGAAGGTTCATATGTCACTCAACAAAAACAACCAAACCAAAATCCATTGCAGGTGTGAAATCAAATTGCATTAAGAGATGTTAATTATTAAAATTTAATGAAAGGTGAACTATTAATTCTGAATACAAAAGCTGGGACAATGTTGCTGATACTTAATAAATGGGGGTATGTGTGGGTATATGTATGTGTGTGTGTATATATATATATATATATATGTGTGTGTGTGTGCAATGCTAATGTTATTAACTGTTATTTGTACTATTAATATTTTCCATCTCTTCTTTTCAGTTTATTCCCCTGACATGCCTAAAAGACTCCCTATTAAAGATATCATTAGTGGTCTTCTTACTAGTATTGGGCGTGCTGTCCGGTATTGGTTTCATTACACATTGGTGGCATTTGCTTGGCTTGGTGTGGTGCCCCTCACTGCTTGTAAGTATATTATTTCTTATTTATTTAGGTCATCTTTCTGATTTTGTATTCTTTTTTCATACTTAGAGATATTAAGTAATGTCAACTTTGGTAGAAGATCAGATTCATGAAGCCACCTTCCTTGTGAGTCTGGTATGTTAACTCAATGGCAAATGCTCTTCTGTTTATTATACAGTGTAACCTGGCTATAAGAGAGTTGTCGGGACCGGAGGAGAAGTCTCTTATATCCGGGTTTGGTCTATTTTATATACATTAACACAGGCTCTAATTTGGGACCAGAGAAAATCTCTCTTGTATCCGGGTCTCTTATATCCGGGTTACACTGTATAAGGTGAAAAATGACTTTACAAAATATACCTCCTTATTTACTTTAGATGATTTATTTATTTTAAATTTAAAAAATAAGTTCTGTGCTTTGTAGGGGACCAGGAACAAAATTTGTTCAAGCCACTTCAGTATTTCCTCTTTTAAGAAATATCTCAAGAGCCAGGGATTAATCCTGAAGGACAGGTATTGCCTGGGGTGGGGTGGCTGCCTGGGTCTCAAACACATATTATACTACATTTTATTCCTGATTGATTAACACACAAAAACTCTAGTTGATCTTGAAAGTGTGAATAAAGATCAAAATACTAACAAAATAAATCAACCATTTTTTGGCTATTTATAAAAATTATTTTTATTATCTTTTTGTATTTTGAATTTTTTAGTTTTTAGGGTATTAGTTTGGAATTTTCCTTGGTAACATATTAACATTGAGTAAAATAAAAATAAACAAAAAACTTAAAAAAAACAAAACAAAAACTTAACCGTTTCAGCACATAATTAAATTTCATGGTTATTCTTGTAATGATGTTAATTATCCACCAAAAAATTAAAAACAAATATCCGCTTCTTGCAGCAGAAGGAGAGGTTTATTTCAGAGCCATAGGGTAAATCTGCTTTCTGCAGCAAAAGGCTTTAAACAGATTGCTTTTTGTCTTCAAAAATGTCATCTCTTCCATTCTTATTATGGTTCCTTTCTTTCAGATGTCTCTAATGAATCTTTATTTTTATTTCTATTTTTTTGACAGGTCGAATTTATAGATGTTTGTTCACGGGCTCTGTGAGTTCCTTACTAACCCTTCCTTTGGATATGTTATCAACGTATGTAACATTTCAAACTTTGTTTCTTACACTGATTTTGTTTCGTTTGATACAGTAGTTTCAAAGTTTATAACTTGTGTGATTGTGAGCAAGAATACCATTTTTTTTTTTATCTTGTTCATTTATTTTGGTAAAAGTCAACAAAAGAATGTTTTATTTGGGATAAATTAATTGTTCTTTAATTTTGATAAATATTTATTCCTGAGGGCATCATTATACATTGTTTTTTTTTTCTTCTGTGAATAGATTTGTAAATGTTAGCACAATAACTTCTTTTTTGTACCGTTATAGGTGATCCTTTAGTAAGGTGAAGCACTTGTTTATCTGATATACCCTGTTAATTCAGTTCAAAACCTTAAACATAATAAAAAAAAAACTTGTGTGTGATGAAAATATATATTTCTAATATTGATAAAAAAAAAAAAAAAACAATGTACATAGCATAGTTTAAATAGGAATTTTTTTATTTATTTATAATGTGTCCCTCCAGGATGTAGGTGATCATGGCTCTCCACAGATTCCTTTTCTTTATTATCTGTGAATTGCCATACATTCTTGGGAAAAATAATGGAGTGGTTTCCTGTTGCTTTCTCCAAAATTTTGAACTTAGTTTTCCATCTCCTAGACTGGTTGCAACTCAAAGCTGGAGAGCCCAGCCTATTTAGCTATTTAACCCATAGATAAGGGAAGAAAAGATGGATTCATGCTTTTCTCAAGAGCATTTGTATGAAAGTGGCTGCAACAGACTAGCCCAAAATTTGAACCTGCATCCTTGATTTCACTTTGTGCTTATATCCATTATAATACCCCCCCACATTAAAAAGTAGAAATCAATTTGCTGTAAAATACTTATTTTACTTGGTTTGCAGTTGGTGTTAAAGAAACTCTGGAATGTGAAAGAGAAATATTTTGAGTTTAATTTAGGCTCCTCCGTCCACCTACACCCTTTTTGGTTTCTGTAAACCTCAACAGGCAAAATGTTGCCGCATGTAGACATGGCATGGTTGTTACGGAAAATTGGGAGATAAAAATCTGATGCCATTTTCTTATTTGTCTCTTAAGGGTTTTAGTTTGTTATAATCTTGTTCATACAATGTTTATTCTCTTCTTGAATACATACAAGGGGAATGGTGAAAACTTCTCATCCTGACCCACTTCCTCAAATTAGTATATTAATGACCAAACATCAGGATACTACTATATTGTTTGTTATGTCACTGCAACTTGGTTCTTTATACTTCATGGTGACCCCCTTGACAGAAGGTGCTGATAGTATCAGCTTAGAAACCTAAGAATTTGCAAGGTGTTTCTCTACCTCTGCTAACTATCTCCCCACCCAACTTATTAAGTACAGAATATATGTTTACTAAATTTACCCGTGTTACCAAAATAATTATGACAATATTTAAGTTAAAACTAATTTAAGATATAAAATACGGTGTTTTATTTGTCAAGTTTAAATTAACAGAAAATTCTATTTCTATTATGTCATCAGAAAAGTTCACTTCATAGAGGTGGGCAATTAATCCATTTTTGTAGTGGACTCTTCTGGTGATGTAGAAAAGTTACACACACATAAATTAATTTGTGAATTAATACGAATAAAACTTAATATTCTATTCTTGTTGGCAGTGCTCCTGCTGTATATTTAGAGATTGATAAAATCCAAAGAATCAGCAATATTACTGGTCCTGACTTGGCATCTCAGCTTCAGTCACTTTGCTGCAATGTAGCTTTTTCTTTGTGCTTTTTCTATAAATACTTTCATGATAATTGTTCGGATGAACTTTTCACTATGGTACCTAAACTTTATGAATTTAAGTGCAGTACTAGATTGGCAACAAGGTCTTATCAATTCATAATTATAATTGAATTGGATAGACATAACTATAAGTTCTATGCTAACAGCTTCTTTTCTTGCACTTCTTGCTTGTGGAACTCGCTTTTTCTTTCCAGTGTTTTAATTTTCGAAAATTTAAATGCAATGTCACTTGCTATCTACTGTCTGGATTACTCTTCTATTCTTCTCACTCCCTAATGTTTTTTTTCTCTTTCTCTCCTTTTTTTCCTCTCTTCCACACTCACTAACCCCTTAAGTCTTAATGACTTCACTGCTTTGCATAGGGTGATATGATTTAAAAAAAAAAAAAAATAAAACTCAAAACTATCATCCTGCTACAGAAGTTGATAAACATTTTTATTTATGTTTCAGCTGTTGTGTGTTTATATGTAACCTCACGTATATCTCTCATCATGTATAGTCTGCCAAAAATGTGTAACTTTATAGTAGGTATGTTCATGAGATCGCTAAAAAAAAGCGCATAGTCTGATGAAAAAGACGTCAAACTTGACGAAAACAAAATTTTATCGCCAAAATGTTTGTTACTATTAAGAGTAAAGAACAAAGTAATTTTTAATTATTTTTTAAAATTTTTCTGTCTTTACTACAACATTCTAACTTTCGATTGAAAAACTTGTTTCTCGTCACAACTGGAAGTTTCCGTAAAAATAACAGTGAATTTTTTGTGCATTTTTTTTCTTATGAGACACATTAATTTTGAAAATCTTGCAAAAATAGAAATAATTGTCAGATTTTAATGAAACTTTCAGAAACTATTCAGGAATGATGGAAATAATTATAAATATGTTGTTTTTTTAAAAGTCATTATAAAAATATATTTTTTATACATATATTACCACCCCCCATAAATGAATTAAAGAAAACTGTAAAAGTTTATGGACGGCTAACGCAAGTCATTATATTAGTTAAAAACACAAGGCTTTGAGGAAAGTAAATCAGGTTTTTTTAAAAATCCGAGCTCGTAAACCAAAAAATCAGCTCTGAATTGTAACATACAAAACCCAATAAAACAAAGATACTATTTAATTTTAAATGCTTTTAGTTGCTTTTATTTGTTTTTATCAATATGCATAATATTGTCTGAAGGCAAAACTTTTTTTCGATGAAAATGAATTTTTAAATGAATTAATTGTTATTTAATAAATTATTTTATTATTTTTACATAAAGTTACTAAAAGTTGTTAAATATTCTAAAATTAGCGGTACTGGTGAATCCTGTATATGTTTTTTTTAGGTACCTGTATCTGTACAGATTATAAATAGTACAATCAACGAAGCAGCAATGAGAATAATCTTACTGTCCTTTACCCTATGTGTAGAAAAAAAAAAAATCTTAAATCAAATGTACGGAGGCCCGGAAGAAACATGATCCAATAAAAACATCACGTGACTTGATTTGTACGGCACTGTTAACGGCCTTTACATTTATATAAAATTACTTTAAAAAAATTATAATAATTTCCATCATTCCTGAAAGTTTCATTAAAATCTGACAATTATTTCTATTTTTGCAAGATTTTCAAAATTAATGTGTCATAAGAAAAAAATGAACAAAAAATTTGCCATGTTATTTATTTACTAAAGTTCCGGTGATGATGAGAAACAAGATTTTTCAATCAAAAGTTAAAACGTTCTAATAAAGATAGAAAAATTTTAAAAAATAATGAAAAATTACTTTGTTCTCTCCCCTTAGTAGTAACATAAACATTTTGGTAATAAAATTCTGATTTCGTCAAGTTTAAGGCCGTTTTTTTCATGCTATGACTACTTAAAAATAACGAGGTAAATAAGTTGTTAACATAAAGATAAATTGTCATTTACGACCTTCCGTACTATAAATTTCCGCACGTAATATGTCAGTGCGTGAGGAAAAACACGCACTTGTCATTTGACAATCAACACCGCAGTTCAGACTGGCTTTCTCCCATTTGAAAAAACATGTTTTCATCACAGAAAATAAGCAATCTTTGTTTCAAAATATACTAAATAAACTTTCTAATTTCTAATTTTTTTAAAATTAGTTAAAAAAAAATCATAATTGATTTTTTTAAATAAATTTTAAACGGCAATATTCACTTTTGTAAACAAACGTTAAAAACAACGGGAGATTATCGGTCTTCTGTCAATTTTTTTTTTTTTTTCGATTCAAAAAAATTGAAGATTTTTAACAAAAATTTTGGACGGGCTAGAAATTATTAAAAAATTTTAAAAAAATATTCAAAAAATACTTTGATCATTCCTCTTGATAATAACATTAACATTTATACGATAAAAAATTATTTTAATCAAATTTAAGGCCTTTTTTATTCATGGTATGCTATTTTTTTATCGATCTCATGAACATACCTACTTTATAGTAAATGGCCAATTGCAGTCTTTATAAGATTATCTGGAAACACTTCTTTGTAGCTTTATGGATTGAAATGTTTACTGAAATAAGGTTTGTTGTGTTACTGTTTCTAGTACCAAAGCTCAACATGACATCACTCTCATTTCTCTCAAATGTACAAAATTTTTATAAGAATGTGTTAATTAATACAGGATTTTGCTATGTATTTAGAGATTCTTAATAAAATACAAAGAAGAATCTGCAATGTTATTGGCCTGACCTGGCATCTCTATTTCAATCACTTTCCCACTGTTGTAACGTGGCTTCCTTGGACATTTTTTATATTTTTATTGTAATTGTTCTGATAAGTTTTCCTCTTTTCTACCTTGACTTTGCAAATTTAAGTGCAGTACTAGATTGGCCGCTAGGTTTCATCATTTTAAAGTTGGGATTGCTCGTTGTAACCATAACTTCTATGCTAACAGTTTCTCATTTCCTATTTCTCACTTCTGGATCTTTTTTTTTTTCTTAATTCTTACTTTTCAGTGAAATTGATCTTTAAAAATTTAAATGCATTGTCAATCATCATTTGTCTCCTTAATTCCTGTTCTTTTATTGGCCTCTCTCCTAAATGTTTTTCTCAGTTTTTCCACACTCAGTAACTCCTTGCATCTTAGTGGCTTTATTGCCCTGCTTAATGTGCAATTATTTTTGTTAGTATATAATAGAAAAAACAAAAATATATGTACAATTACAGTGAGTTGATTTAAGCAACACAACAGTCTTGTCTGGAGAAAGCAGTTGATCTCAACCATATGTAAAGGATCTCTCAAGACAAAAATGAACAGTTCACAAGATTGCACCATCACTGCTAATTTTGCCATTTTGAATCTCCTTTGTCAATTGATGGAAAAATTTTGGCTATCTTCCACTTTGAATGCATGTATTCAAATACTCAAATGTAAGAGTTATGTACCTATAGAATAAGTTGGCCTTGGTTTCCCAATAGAGACATCTGTATTTCCTTTGTATATGGCACCTGCAAGCATACACCCTTAGCCTTTTACAAGTTAAATTGCTATTTCATATAATAGTATGATGTGGGTGCTGAAAATTTCTTGACCTAACCCACTTTGCAAAATTGGACTAAACATCAGATTTTTTTAAAGGGCAGAACTGATGACTTTTTAGCACCCCCTCACCCATACTCATGTAGGGATAGTTTTGCAAACAAATAACATAAAATAACAATTATTTTGCATAACAAAAGTTTGTTTTTTTTTTTTTTTTCAATATGGTCTTTTATCTGTGTTCTGAATTCAATATTAAATTTTTATCACATAAATGAAATATTATGCAGCAAATATTTCATCTCAAAATTCACCTAATAACCATGTCAAGCTGCTGGCTTATTGCTTTTACTGTCTTGCACAATGATATGTACATGTATTATATAATGTGTAGGTGATGATGTTATATAATGAATAGGTGGCAGACCGTTATATAATGCATAGGCAGGGAACCATTATATAATATGTAGGTGACGCTACAATGAAATATAAATATCAAAACGCTTTGCTTCTGTATTTTTTTAGATAAAATCTTTCACTGTCTCTCTCCAATTAGAACAGTTACTTCACTCTTTTTTTCTGTGGTTACAACAGAACTTGCAATCAACTTTTGGACTCTACAAACCACATATGCACATTATTTAATCTTATGGTGTTTCTTAAAATAAATTCATTGTTATAAATTTTAGTTTTTATCTTTCAATTTCTACACATATATTTTTCAGTGAAACAACCCTTCAAACCTGACTTTCTCAAGATGGTGACTCCAAGTAGGACATATTTACTCAGGCATACATTATAGCTGAAAATTAATGATAGACTGTACACTACATAAATTTGATTGTAGCAGCAAAAAAAAAAAAAAATTTTTGATAGACTCATCTTCACTCTCCTCTTATTATACTTAACAAGGCTGTGTAGGGATGTTAAGGTTTATGCCTTTTTTTTTTTTTACAATGATTAAATGAACACTAGTAGTAGTTAAGCAGAATTTGACCTGATTATGTTACTTCTGACTATTCTTTATACTCAACAGATTAGCTTACTATTGTCCTCATCTTTGTTGTTGTTATCGGTCATTTGTGAACTCTGGCCTTCGTCAGGTATATGTTGATCCAGGTAACTTACAGGGAATTCTGAACTTTTTACTTAATCTACAGTTGGTAGATTGTTCTTGTTCCACTGTTCATGTCTAGGGATATCTTGTCTAGTTCTTATTTTTAGTACTACTCAGTATTTTTTCCCCACTGAGTCCAAGTACTCACTGCTCAACCCAGATAATTGCCTACCATGTAAATTAAATAAAGAGTTCAGTTCAGAATTCCCTGTAAGTTACCCAGATTAATATACACCTGATGAATGCCAGAGGCCACAACAGCCGAAATGTTGTGATAAAAACAACAAAGATGAGGACAACAGTCCGAATATAAATAGTCTAAATAAAAAATAACCTCTTGTTTAAGGCATCCATTAGAATCTCGTTTTTTTTTTTTTTCTTTTTCTACTAACTTTCACATATAACCATATATATGTGGTGGGGCAGAAATACCTTACATGTAATGGTAAGACATTAGTAACAATGGTGTCTTTATCCTCATCCCAGAAATTCAGGCAGATTTTGTTTATATCTTTGATTAACTTTTGGATTTTATACACTTATTATAATAAATGTAGGTCGGAAAGAAAATTTGAGATATTTACTAATATTTAGAAATACTGTGTACTGACCTTGATTGATTGATTCATTTTTGTATTTTCCAGAGAAAATATAGTGTCCGATTGTTTCCAAGGCTGTTTTGTTGTTACTTGTACCCTGTGTGCTTTCATCAGTTTAGTATGGTTACGTGAACAGATTTTGCATGGTGGTGGTCCTGATTGGTTGGAACATGAAGATGAAGCAAATAACCAAGGACGGGTAAGTTTGGGTTGCATGACTGGGGGGGGGTGCTGAAATCTGTTGACATATCTAGAATGTGTTGTTTATCATTATCACTTTGAGACAAGTTTTTTTTTTTTTTTTTGGTTTCTTCATAACAATAACCGGCTGATAACATTAAACAAAGGATATGTAAATAGAAACAATTTACATTCATTTTTATTAAATTCATTATGATAAATGACTTTACAAGAGAAAAAAAATGTATCCGAAACTGATTATAATAAACACAATGATATTGAAATCACTTTAAATAGGTTTTTTGGACACTGATTTTGATTTATAATCATTAGATAACATTATAGGAGATTATAATAAATCGCTTCCTCTTTGTGTCTATAAATGTAAACACAACATATAGGTACCTCCAAAGATTTGCTAAAAAATCAGCATAAATGGTTAAAAATTGCCCCAAACTTAATAAAAACAAAGTTTTATCATTAAAATCTTTATTATTATTAAGAGGAAAGACTAAAGGATTTTTTTTTCATTATTAAATAAGGGAAAGCTTGGAAAAACACTATGGGAAAGATAGACAGAAATACAGAGCAGTAGCTACTCTTGGGGCAATTGAGAGAAGATTGCACAAATTTATGAGTACTCAATGGGCAATATTTCTCATAGGGATTAAAAATGGTTTATCTGCAAGTTTGAAATCAAGCTTCTGCAAATATGAGAGAAATCTTTGAGTTTTAAGTTGTGCATACATTTCTTGTAGTGCATTCAGTTATTCTTTCAACTACAAATTTTTGCAACATGTTGATGCATATTAAAATCCTCCCAATACTTATTGTTGAAGTTATCACTAACATTTTTTGTTTAGATTTACAAACTCTTCATTACGTTTCATAGGACTTGATGGTAAGCAATATTTTTTCTTAAGAAAATTTCTTTGCTTTTTAACAATGAAGAATAAATTCTTAGGATTTCTTACTCTTAAGCATGCAACATACAATTGGCTATGCATAGATATTTCTTTCTGGAGCCAAATTCCAACTTTTTGAAGTGTTTGGCTTTGTGATTTGCTTATAGTTCTCATGAATGCAAAGTGAACTGGTAAATAGATTCTTGTATATATATATATATATATATAAAAACTTGTGTAAGAAAACAATATTGCATTTTTATTAAATAAGTATTTGTTATTTTAATCATTAAATTGTTTTTAAAATAGTGGGAGTATTTTGTATGTTAAATAATAAAACTTAATTTTTCCAAAAAATTAATGAAAATTTATTGTACTAAGCTGTGCAAGATAGTAAAACCAACTGTATTTTGTACCCACTTACCTGTTTGCATTCCTCTCCCAAATTTTGTTTCAATTGGTCAATGTATGGCTATTTTAGAGAGTATGACAGAAGTACTAATGAAAGTTTTATACACTATTTACATTATTTGGACTATTGTCCTCATCTTTCTTGCCATATTTATCACAACAATTCAGGCCATTGTATGCTCCTGCCTTTTTCAGGTGGTTGGAATGTCGAACTGAACCCTTTATTTCACTCACTGGGGTAGACTGTTCTAGTTTCACGTGCCATGTCTAATGAATGTCAGTTATCAGTTATCTTCTGTTAATTCCCCTCCAAGTTCTCCACTGCCTTAACCAGGTATTGAACTCACACTCTTTGGGTTCTGTCACTGAATCTAACTAACACCTTTATCCACTGTGCAAGGGTTCAGTTCGACATTCCAACCACCTGAAGAAGGCATGATTGTACAACGATCGAAACATTGTGATAAATATGGCAACAAATATGAGGACAATCGTCTGAATAATGTAAATAGTGTACATAATACCTCATCTCAGAAATATAGACAGTCATAGTTTTATATATAGATTTATGAACAAGTTGCGGTTAGCCAAACTTTGAAGTTAAATATCTCAAAACTGCAGATAAGTGCTTTTTACTTTTGGGTGACAATTTTGATAAAATTTTTTAAAAGAAAAAGTGACATATTTCAGTATTCATTTCGATTGGCTATTTTATTTTTCAGAATTTCTTTGATGGAGGTGTCATGATGAATAACTTGATGGGTATGGCACCATTAGGTCGAGGAGCTGCAGGGAATGCTAATGCTGAAGGCAATGGAGGAGCAGCTGCTGCTGCTGGTGAAGGTGGCAATTTGAATGAAGAAGGAGTTGCAGGAGCACCTGAGGTGGAAGTATTTGATGTTGCTGCAATGGGAGCCAACAACGGTGCGCAAGGTAAATATGACAAAGATCTACAAGATAATGATTCAATTTTCAAAGTGCTTATTTGTGTATGTATATGTCTTAGAAATGGCCTACGGAATGATGGGGATAAAATTAGCTTATCGGAGGCTTCAACTTTGGATATAAGAGGTTTTTTTTTTTTTTTTTTTTATAGATTTGTGGAAAAAAATATCATGTTTCATGTTATATCCCAGGTTGTTGGCAAAAACGATTGAAAATAAATAAAAAACAAGTGTATTTTAACAAATGATAAAACAACTATTATTCATTTACTGCCTGAGAATAGCAAGGGTTTTTTTGGATTGAAACCATGAATTCCACATCTTTGTCAGCTTGTCACCATGTTGGATTCAGAAGTGCCCACTTCTTCTAGCAGACAAGGGAAGTAACTCAATTGTATTTTGAATTATTGTCCTTTATAGGGGGAGTAAGTTAGCCTCTCCTAACAATGTGCATGAAAGTACAGTACTTATTTTTCTCAATCCAGTTCATTTGCTTTTTCTAATTTGCTTATCCTCAGGTATCTGCTAGACAATTTCCTTATAGATAAAGAAGTGACTTAAAATGAGAGATGTGGTTCTGTAAACAGATGTCAAGAATTCCATGGACAGAACACATGAAAAATGAGTGCAATGTGTAAGTCACTCATACTTCAAATTAAAGAGAGTTTAAGTTTTTGGCACACACTATGCGGAAGGACATCTTGAAAAACTTAATCCCTCTAGGACACATTAAGTATGCTGTTATTAACCTTTACACACTGCAGGCAAAAATTTTCACCATAGAATTCTCTCCTTTTTCTGCTCAGGTGCATTCTGTCACCTTGAGATGGTTGCTATAAATAAACACTTGTCAATTATTATTTCCAGTATTTTAAGCTGGAAATTGCCTACTACTGCTTTGGAACAAGGTTAAACTTCTGTTTTCCAACGCCATTTTGAATTCTAGACTCTACATAAGGTGTAATACTCATTAAACCCACATTAATTTTTTCATGACTTTTTTCTAAACAGAAATGGCCACATCAATATCCAACAAAGCCTTTATTCAGGTGTTTTTCTTTAATTAGGGCTTTGATGATGATTTTGAAGGCTTTACTTGAGTGGATATTGATGGTGAAGTGGTTGAAGATGATAAACATGCTAGTGACATGGAGGAAAGTGATGATGACTACTAGCGGCTACTATCATCCATGCTTGACTAATTTTATGGAAGCTACTGGTGACCATCAATATACCCGATAGCCTTTCTGAAGGTGGATTATTTTGTCTATTTATAAATGACAAAATAATAACTTTAAATATGAGTCAGGTGAAAGAAAGAGCAGGCAAATGCTAGTGTCTTCTCATATGTAAATATGAGGAAACGCATTACCTTTTTGACAAAATAAAAGCCTTCTTAGTGCTTTTGCTTCTTATTACACTCCCAGAACTCCAAAAGGCATAATAAAATTTAAAGTACGTTGAATTATGTATTTCTTTTTTAATTTGTGTTTTTTTTATTTTGCGTTTCAATTTTTTTTGTTTTCAACGTCAAAACATGCATGCAAGATGTAAAATATTACTCATTCATTCTTTTATTAGTGTACAAAAATTAAAATCTATACGCACAATACATAGCAATTTTAAAACAGTAGGTGTTCATGTTTTTGTACCTTCAAAAAAAATGAAGTGGCGGGAGAACAATTCTAGAAAGAAATTAGTGTGGTAAAGTTTAAGGGAAGGAGAGGTAGAGTGAAAAGAAAATACCTGATAAAAAAATAAAATATATCACTTGTTGGCCCTTTGAATGAAGTTCAGTAGATGGAACTGTTTGGATGCTGTCAGTGGTTATGCTAGTACAAAGTCACAAGTCATCGTGGCCGAGGGTTTGAGCATACTGGTATTGTTCAAACTGCTGATCATGATGGTCTCTCCCAGAAACTGCAACTAAGGCCCACTAAACATAGTTACAGTATAATTATAATAAGTCTTATTTTATACCTACCAATATACTATAGGAAAGTAAATGAAAATTTCATTGATTTTTACCATATATATTAGCATATATTGTCATCCACAGACTGTTTCGCTGTATCACAGCTCATCAGTATGGCTAGACATCCGATTGCCTCATGCTGAGCGAATGATTTGGCATCAGTTGCAGATTTTACCCCTGATCTATCAGCATTTGTTTGAAAGGAAGTTGAACTTTTACAAACTTACTCTTTGAATAAACACACCAGTGACCAACAGGGCTCATATAATTATGAGCTGTTCAGGTATTTAGACCCTATTTTACCAAGTTGTATGTTGAACCTCCTCCCTAGAAAAGGAGACAAAGGTTGCAAAAGTATCAAATTGTCAATTTCAGAAAGTCTAATACATTTTTTTTTTACTTATATATGCAGGAATCTGCCATATCTAATTGTCTAATAAAATAAATTAATTCTGCCTTCCCCATCCACATTTTTTTTTTTTTTTTTTGTCTGAACCAAAAAAAAAAAAAAAAAGGGAAGTCTTGTAATTAATTTGTTTTAAAAACAAGACAGCAGAATTGTGTGGTAATCTTGATGTTCCAGAAGATGTCCTATTTGTTAAAGAACTTTCTTAAGATGGTTTTTGACAAAGGATTAAAAGAAAATTCTTTATTTATAATGTCATGAAAAATACTTTGGTTATTTCACCTTTTTTTTTTTTTTTTTTTCTTTACGGATTTTGTTATTTCTGGTCGCAGCAAGAGGAAACAAACACTTTTTGAATGGTAACTGTTTGATGTGACAAAACTTTGTGAAATTAGTAGAAAGCATTCTGCTTAGGAAAGAGTTATAATTGAAAACCACTTTTTTGTAATTTTTTTCTTTCTTTTTGTGATTTTTTTTTTTTTTTTGTCTGTGTGATAATACTAGTTTTTAAGCTATTTCAGTAATAACTTCACTTTTGGTAGAAAGTGCAATGTCAAGGTTATTGACTAGACATCCGCTTTAGTACATCAGGTTATTAAGTGTACAAAAAACTCTTTAACATTAGGTTTTATGTCATCCATGAAGATAATTTAAAAATAATTAAAAAGACATGAAGAAAGTACACAGTGTCAACATTGATTTGAAATGACCACAAGAAAAGTAAATTTTCTTATTTTGTGTTTGTAATTAACAATTTTAATTATAGCAATTTTAATTATATGTGCATTAGTGTCATGAAGCAAAGGAATTTACTTAGTCAACCATCACATTGGAAGATAGGGATGTGAGGATTATCAGTGCAGAAATAGTTCAAATTCTGTCTGAAGCAGTTGTGTTCATCACATTGGAAGATAGGGATGTGAGGATTATCAGTGCAGAAATAGTTCAAATTCTGTCTGAAGCAGTTGTGTTCACCTCACACCGATGCACATTGGAAGATATGGATGTGAGGATTATCAGTGCAGAAATAGTTCAAATTCTGTCTGAAGCAGTTGTGTTCACCTCACACCAATGCAAATTGGAAAGGCATGAATTCATCTCTGGCTAGGACAGACTGGACTTTGTAATCTTGGTAAAGCAACCAGTCTAGGAGAAGGACTACTGTGAATTCAAACCCTAGTTGAACATGTAATAGCTGGACAGATTACAGCTCAATATACCTTATGACTTTGGGTTGTCCACAGTATAACTATAAACTACATATGGCAGCAAGTCCACTGATTGGGAGGTTGAAGGTTTTGAGGAACATGGAACCACCTCTTAATTGCTATTGTTTCCTGGTCTAACCCTGACTTGGGGTAGTAACACCTGTTAGAATTCCAGCTATGGGCAAAGAGGTGAACTTCCAAACAAAAAGCAAAACACTATGAAAGTATAACAATGCGTATTTATAGTAAGATTACCGACAATACATATTTATAGTAAGATTACCAACAATACGTATTTATAGTAAGATTACCAACATTACATATTTACAGTAAAAAAAAAAAAGAAAAATACTGACAATACAATTTTAAAGCCAAATGACCAGAAATACATAGAAAGTATACAATTGCATTCAAAATATATTTAGTTGAAGCCATAAAATTGTGTTCAAAATATCTCAATTACATTTTGGCATTAACTCATAAGAAGTTGATAAGCCATTAAACAAATCAATAAATCATGACTTTGGGAAGTCTTGTATCCTACAATGGCTGAAAGAACAAGCTTATATAATCATTAATGCCCATTATGTCAAAAAAAGGACTCTGGGAATTAATGATTTATATGTAGAAGTCATTTTAAAAATCCATAACTGGATTTTTTTTCTTCACCAACCTACAAATAATTTTTTTTTTTTTTTTAATCTATAATTAATACTGAATTTTAATTTTAATTTTTATAATTAATATCAGATTTTATTGTAGGCATTAATGGTCTAACTAGTCAAAAACTTGTTTTGCAAACATTTTTAATAATTTATAAGTAACGGTGTACAAATGAAGAGAATTGAAATTGACAACTTTTTTCATTTCAATATCAAACACATATTTCTACCTTTCACTGAAACTATCTTGCATCTCTGTCTGTTCTGTGTTTAACACAGAGGTCAAAATGGAATAGTCCATTATTTGAGGTATTAGCAGGGCATAACCATTGTGCAAACTAATAAAGGGAGAGACAAAAAGTATTATAATAGTAGGGACCTCCACAAAAATGAAATGCCTAAGGTTTAAAATTAATTTTTAAAAATAAAGAATCTTTCTTGAAGCTTTTATTTTAGGTTTAATTTCAAGTTAATAGATTAAATTTAATATCTACAATAAACAAAATACTTTGCTGTATTTCAAAAACTAATTTAAATTGACTGGAAAGAGTTTTTTTTTTTTTTTTTTTACAAAATAGCTGATTAGTGCACTTTTTTTAGTTGTTTTTGCATCATAATGTAATGCTCTCTTTAATAAAAAATCTTCCAAAAATAAAATATACTTTTCTGAAACTGTGTGGGATATCAGCTAATTTAAAGTATTAATCTGATTTGAGGAAAACATTCTCCATAATCTAATGTTTTATTGAATTTTAGAAATATTAACATTAAATTTATTATAGTTGTCACTCTTATTTTCTGATAATGTCATGTATGTGTGCCCATACTTACAAGAATCGGCACATTTATGCACATACAAAAATTCAAAATTCTTTTAAAAATATCAGTGTTTGATGATTTGTATTAAGCTTTTCTGTTTATGATTAGTAAATATAGTTTTCACTTAATTATCTAAAAGGCTGAAATTAATACAGAATTTTAAGATTTAAAACTTAATAAATTTTTCTAATTAAAAAAAAAAAAAAAAAAGAAATTTGTAAAAATTCATTATTCAACAAAAAATTGTTTTTAAGACAATAGTGTCCTTAATATATTTTATTTATAAAAGCAATAAAAAGCTTTTTTATATGATAATATTATAGTTTTATTGTATTATTTATTTTATGATTTAGAGCAGACTTTTGGTAAATGGTATTTCTGTATGACAAAAACAATTTGATGATTTTAATTCTCCAAGAAGTTTTGCTTTTGACTAATGTTAATATCAGGAGGCTGAAATTTTAATTTTTCAAATTTTCATAAAATTAAGTGGCTGTAACAGATGTAAGAAAAAAAAAAATATTTTTATCAAAATTTTCTAAAAATTTCATTAAAATCTATTATTTGGTTTTTGCAAGAATTTCCCAAACTCTGTTTTTAATGCCAAAAAAAAAGATTTTGGCCCACCTGCTGATGCAAGAAATACAAGATTTTTAAGCAAAATTTTGAATATACTAGAAAGGATTAAAAATTTAATAAAATAATGAAAAATACTTTAGTATTTCCTTTTAATAACAAACATTTTGATGGTAAAACTTTGTTTTTATCAAGTTTGGGGCCTTTTTCCAATCTGCTATGCATTTTTTTTTTTTTTTTTTTTTTTTTTTTTTTAAGAACATTTTTTGGAGTACCTATATGATAGAAATGTTTAGAATCTAGGTTAGATGTTAGAGGTAGTTACTGAACTACTTTCATTTATTGTACTTAACTCTTCTGTAGCTATATCAGTAAGTCAGTAGCCTAATGATGAAATGAAAATGAATCATTTTTCAAAATAATCCTTGCTTGTTAATTTACTTAATTCAGTGATAAATATTAATAACTTAGATTGAACACTATACAATGACAATTTCAGATCAAAATTCAGCTAATAGCTATGTATCAGGCTAAAAACCTATTGATCCACCTTCATATGTTAAGATTAGTTGTTTTTGTTTAAATTCTGTGAAGATAATTTTGATTATTGATTGACATTTAATGACTTTGAGTGGCAAGGGAAGAGCTTATTATTTTCTTAGTGGCTCTCGGTGTTTTCTATTTCTGTTCCAATTATTTTTCTTATATATTTTATATATATATATATATATATATATATATATATATATATATAATTGTGTATTTTGGCAGCAATCCCTCTTTTTACTTAAAATAGTTACTCTACCTAAAATATGTCTATGTAGATGATATTTTTATTTTGGCTGAAGACGAAAAAGAAATTGATAAAAAAAAAAAATTCATACATTCAGTTAAAAATAAAAATAAAATCATCCTTGATAATGGTTAAAAGAATAGCTGAAAGCACTTGGACATATAGAACTTTTTTTTTTTTTTTTTTTTTTTTTTTTTTAAGCATTCAACCCCAAGCAAGGTGAGAAGTCACTAGCAAGCAAGGGGTTACAGAGAGTTGGAGTGAGAACAAAGAGGATTGATAGAGGAAAGGATGAAGAGAAGGTTAGGGGATAGATCGGGGCATCTGGAGAAGTCGATTGATGTTACATTTAAATAGTTGGAGATTATAGCTATCAGAAAAACAAGAAATGGGGAGGGAGTTCCACAGGGGAGAAGTGCGAGACATGAATCTATTGGAGTAGAAGAGACAGCTACATTTAACAGTTTCGACAGTGAAAGGGTGAGAGTGAGATGCCAGCCTAGGTGAACGCTTAAATACATGAAGTCTGGAAAGCAGCGAAAGCAGCTCATCGGAGCAGTTACCGTGAAAGTATTTGTAAAAAAGACAGAGGTAGGTGACTACACATCTGTGAGAGAGCGGCTGCAGATGAGATGCCAGATCAGGGCCAATTACATTGCATATCCGGCTTTGGATTTTATCAAGGACCTTGAGACAATTAGAAGGGGCTCCAGACCATATATGGCAGCAATACTCCATGCAAGGCGAATGGTTGATTTGTAGATTTGAAGGATTGACTCCGGCAAGAAAAACTTCCTGGCATGACACAGGGAGCCAACTTTCCTAGTGGTGGACGAAGCTATTGACTCAATGTATTCGTTCCCTCTCAGGTTAGCAGGCAATGTGAAACCGAGCAGTCGCATAGAGGTGCTCTCGTGGAGTTGAGCGTCAGACATTCTAATGGGTGGCAGGGATAGTTCTCTCAGGTGAGTAATAGAGAGCAGTTTTGTACATACTTTGTCCAGAAAAGTAAAAAAAAAATTATAAGAACACAAGAATAATTAAATAAATAAAATTGACTTCAGTACCATGTTAGTCGTTTTTTTTTTTTGTTTTTTTTTGTACAAAAGAGAGATTGCTGCCTAAATATGCAAAATATATATATATATATATATATATATATATATATATATATATATATAAATAAATAAAATGTGTGTGTGTGTTTGAGAGAGTTGATGATTGAGATTTCTTTTATTGTCAATGAAGATATAGGTAGATTGAACTGATCAAAATTTGAAGATTTAATTTTACATTGTTGTGGAACCTATCCTCACAGATGAAGAGAAAACTGGAGACAACAGAAATGTGGTTCTACAGAAGGATACTGAGAATATGGACAGAGCATATAAGCAGCAAAGTAATCTTAAAAATGAAAACAAAAAGGACACTTACACATAGAATCATAGACAAGTGAAATTTGAAACATAATGAGGAAGGAGTACTTGGAGAATGTTACACTCACAGGACTTATCAAAGGGGAAAGGGACAATGGGCCACCTACCTGATGTGCTTGTGCGAATGGATGGTGGGATGTGGGGTGGGAGGCTTGGCAAAGGGACAAACATTGCTAAGAGCTACAAGGGATAGGAAGTTGTGAAGAGCCCTAATTGCACATGTACTGAAGGAAAATAGCACATAAAAAAGAATTACATTATCAAAAAAGGTGATCAAAATACATACATTTTTATAAAATCTGCAGATAGTAATTGTACTTGTGTAAAATGTTCCTTTTCCACACTCTGAAACTCTTTTCTTCAAATTCAATGTTTCAGTCTTTCCTGTTTTCTGTATGTTGCCTGTTCTCTTTGTTTTATCTTTTACCTTCTGTTTGTTAGTCAATTTATGTCCTAATGTCTGCTGTGTTAATAATAAATAAAAACTTAATTATAACATTATCCAGGATTATGATAAATCGTTTTCTCTGTTTAAAATAGAGAAAGACCAATGTACAATAAATATCAATTTGACTTAAATTGAAAATAATGTCATTTTTTTTTTTACTTTGCAGATGACAACAATTGGAACCCTATAGAATGGGACAGAGCTGCTGAAGAACTAACCTGGGAAAGGGTAAGAACTATTTTGGAAAAAAACCCCCCAAAAGAGCCTTATAGAAGTTAGACTAATGTCTTTGTTTTTATTCTTCATTGCCAATCCATGCTGTTTATTGATGACCACAGAATAATGGGTAAAGTGGTTGCGATGAAAAACTAAAATTATGATGAAAAAAAAACGCTAGTCAAATCTTAATGATTGGACATGATTGAATGAAAATTCATTATTATTATCTACCAAGTAGGTTGTGTTTATAATTATCTTGCTTGTTTAATAATGACATAACTTGATTAAAAGTTAGACATTTGGTGATTGACTCTTCAATTGGTTACAGAAGATGAACCTTGTATGGATTTATTTGTTTATTCATTTTGAAAAGAAATTTTTTTTCCTTAAACAAATGCAAGAATTGTTTATTGAAATATAGTTTAATTACTCTAGTTTTCTTGTTGGTACCAGTCTTGGTTGGAATGACTGCAAAAAGATCCCCATCCCCAGATTTATAGACAAAACAGATAGATGCATGCTGGGATTTCTTCCTAGCCAATTAGATAGGCCACTTCTTGGTCTCATCCAACTTAGTTTCACTCTTTCTTGGTTTGAAGTCAGAATACTACAATTGCTTGTCTGTATCACCTATTGTGTGTTAACATCATTCTGAGTCTGCAAACATTTTGCCATATTACTGTTGCTTGCCTTACATATATTGTATACTTGCTCAAGGTTATTTTTGGCCCTGTTCTTTTCCTTCTCTTGTTATTGTTTATTGCAAACTTTGTCAGTTCTGTTTGTTGGGTAGTTCTGCAACTTACATTTCTACACGTCTAAAATATTTTCTATAACACAGATTGTGGGAGGTATTTTTCAGTTTTTTTTGACAGCATCAATTACTGTTGTAGAAAATAAGTATAAAGCAGCAACTGCACTGAGAATTAATGGTAACTTTTGTGCATAAAACAATGTTGCAGTTTCTACAATAACCAGTTGGTTGAAAGTCTTGTTTAGAGGGTCATAAATTACAATTATTGTTGAAATTTTATAGAATTACCAGAATTTAACTTTGTTCATTGAAAGCAGTTTTATCCAATATTTTTATCACTTATTTCTTTTTCTTTTTAAAAGAAAAAAATTTCTTTTCTTAATTTTTTCTTTTCTTTTACTCTTTCTTTTCTTCTGTTTGTTCAATGGTTAGAATGCTTAGTTTTACAAGAATCAACAAAATGATGAATCTGACTTATAAATATGCAACTTACTCAGAATAGAGGATGTGAGGTGATTTGGTAGTAGCTCTGAGTTCTCCATAAAACATGCTTTCTTATTTTATTTTCTCCATTCTTGTTTGCTGTGAGGTGGATAGCATCCCAACCACCTGCTCTCCAGTAATATTTGAGGATCATCAGCTGTATTAGAGAATACCATTGTCAATAACATCCACCCATATACTACACTCACATAACTCTATCAGCAGACCAAGCATAGACATTAGAGATTGTGAGGAACTACTAATCAGTAAAGAATAAACTTGGGATTCCATAATTATGAAAATTTCAAGACCAGTTCAATATAGAAGTTAGGAGGAGTTAATCTAAAGAACACACTGACCATACTGTCCATGGCAGGGTTTTTCAAACTGTGCATCCCAACACTTGAGTGGGTCGTGAGATAAATAGGTCGCAACAAAAAAGAAAGAAAAAATATGCAAGTGAGAGCAAAAGCAAAAAGCAGAATATAAACAACTTTAAATGTTGCACAGCACTCATAAATCATTACTAGTTTTTCACTGAGGTAAGCTTGTATTATATTTAATTTTTTTAAAATGTAATTATATACTAGCTTAAAAGCCATACAATCGGGTGACTTTTAAGATAGCTCTTGTGGAGGGTCCTTAATTGTGCCTCCCTCATACTAGGGAGGGAGGAGTAGATGCGATAGGCAACAATAAACTACAGAAGAACTCAGAATTGATTGCTGAATATATGTATTGCATTAATATTTAAGCTTACCTTTTAAAAGTTCAATGATAATTCTTCTGACAACACTTAATTTAAAGGCAGTTTGATGTATGTAGGTCCTTACTTTCCATAAAAACAATTATTTTTATTTTATGGGTGACTTTTGCTGGATTTCACAGTTAATTTCAGTTATTCCCAAATTTATTTCCAAGTTATGAGAATTATTGTACAAAATATTTGTTGCAAAAATCATGTAAAAAAAAAAAAAATTGCCGAAAACAATTGTAGTAATGAAAACTTGGGAATCCAAAATTTCAGGATTGCAGGTCTGGATCCAGCCCAGAATATTTTTACTTTGCTCATGGAGTCGGGCCTGATTTCAAAATGGTATATGTTGTGCTACAGCTTCTAGGAGTAAAGTTAAAAAGTCTGACACAGTGACATTCGCATTAATTATATAGATATAGTCTGTTCTCATTGAGTATATGTATCTTGTTCATCAAACTTCTTGTGAACCGAGTGACGGAATTTCATTTAAGTTTGTTGATCTAAAGGTAATAACTTTATATTCATACAAATGGATAATACAAAGATACATGCAATTTCAGTATGTGTTGATGATAAGAAATATACATAAAAATTGTTGATACTAAATAAATGAAACTAGTGAACAGTTTGTCTTTGATTTATTACACATAGTTATAATGGGTCACAGTGCAAAATGTGATTCTTGCTGTGGCTTGCAGCAAAAAAAGTTTGAAAAACGTTAGTCTATGGGATGGCCATCTATACCCCTCTCAAACCAAGATTTGACAAACTTCCAGAATTTAATAGAGACACAAAGAAGGTTGGGCAGACATGGTCAGAATGTAATAAAAGTAAGAGTTAATCTGAATCAACTATATACAATGGATATGAATATATTCCTTTAAGAAGCTGTAAAGACACTAATCTTATTTTATAGATTGCATTTAGCATTACATTATATGATGGACTCTCCTGTTGAGTTCGATGCATGAGTTTCTGATGACTACAACCTAATTATCTGCATGCCTACGATGGGCATGACTTTTGAGACTGGCTCGAGAATAGCACAAAAGACCACAAACAGTACAGGAGAATGTATTGTATCCAAGTGCAGCAGGAACACTGTTAGATGTCTTATTTTGCTTTCATGTTTCATGTAGTCGAATGATACTTACTTCTTGATGATGCATTATTCCTGAATGGCAGCTGAAATGATACTCTGATCTCTTCATAGCTACCTCTTCAAAGTTATTGAATGGAATGTTGACACAAGAAAGGTTGCTCTTCAGTTTATGTTTATACCTGAGCCAAGGTCGACCAACATTTCTATGACTACTATGGAGTTCACTGTAGGAAAGAACTTTTGGTATGCGATCATCACTCATCTTTGCCACATGGTCAGGCCAACGTATTTGTGATTACATTATGAAGATCTCGATGGTACCAATCTTGCATTTCTCAAAAAGGTCTGCATTTGACACTCAATCTTCAAATGTTAGACCACAGATTGTACAGTCAGCCTTTATGGAAGACATCTAATCAATTATTGTGCCATCTATAAGGTGTCCAAGTTTCAGAGCCATGCAAAAGAGTTGACAAAATGACAGCTTAGATTTTAGTGCAAAGCTTTATTCCCCTTTCATCTCACAACTTATGATGCAGCAAACCAAAGGAAGCATTGTCTTTTGCAATGTGATTAGCAATCTCATCATCAAGTAATGCAGTTGAATTTACCATGTTCCTGAGGTATTTGAAAGATTCCACATACTTGAGATTCTTTCCATCAATTTGTAAAGGGACCTCAAAAAACTTATATATATATATATATATATATATATAATCATTTATTCAAAAATTATAACATAAAAATATAAAATCACTACAAAAATAGCCATTTTGTTTCAACACTTCTGGTGTTCAACACCTTCACTTAAGACACCAGAAGTGTTGAAACAAAATGGCTATTTTTGTAGTGATTTTATATTTTTATGTTATAATTTTTGAATAAATGATTATATTTGCTCTATTCTGTATTGAGTACTCTTTTAAGAATAGTATTTGTTGGATATTGAATTTATTCCATATACACCAATCCTATACTTGGGTGTGTGTGTGTGTATATATATATATATATATATATATATATATATAAGTATATGATTGGTGTATACAGAATAAAATCCAATAACCAACAATTACTATTCTTATATACTTGTATTTTGATTGGTCATTTCAGCTCATATGACAGCATTTCCCCTTACGAGGGGTTGTTAATTAATTTGAACCTTTTAAAACCTTTATTCTTATTCTACAATCTACATTCAACATCATCACTTGATAAGACACCAGAGGTGTTGAAACAAAATGGCTATTTTTGTAGTGATTTTATAACATGTTTATTTTATAATTTTTAAATAAGTAATTATATATATATAAAAATTCCTCTTGATTTACTTTTTTATATGAAATGAGTTCTTGTTTGCTTATTTTGTAAATTTATTTTACTCTTTTTCAGTTACTTGGTCTGGATGGATCATTGGTTTTTTTGGTAAGTTTATTTATGTTTTTTTCAAATACACATAAACTGGAAATCTGATCTCCAAGGATTGCTACAGTCATGTCAATTCTAATATATTTCTCTATTTGATTCATTTGCTAAAACTTTTTCTTTTATTGCTAAAAGTGCTTTATATATTCTGGGTTAATTCCTGAAGATAGCTAATAGCAAACTTTTCCATTTTGCTTAATGTGTTCAAGATTTATTAGCATACATTAACCTTTACATTATAGGTGACTATTTTCACCAAACAAAATGTTAGTCCTGCCAATGTAAGTTGAATTTCAATTTCTTGGTTGTGCAGTCATATCCTTCTATGGCCACACCTAAAACAATCTTGACTGAAATTAAGAGCCAGGCTATTGCAATTTCAGATATATAGAACTAATATATAAAATGTGGGGGATTCCATATGCAGTAAAAGCAGAAGTAATATTTATAAATGATGCTAATGTTAGATATACATGTTGGCCAAACAGCTTTGGTTTCTTTTTATCTGTCATGGAATATTTGATATATATGAAATTTATTTATTATCTAAATTATTTTGCATTTATCTAAACCTACATCTAGATTTTCTATATAATCTGGAGCACATTTGCATAAACTACTTTGCAAAAATTTATAACATAATTTTTATTGCTTTGCTATTGTGAGATTTAAAGAGAAGCCTATTGTAATATTGACACAGAGGATTCTTGTGATATTTTATTTTTTAAACTCTTTTGTTCGTGTAAATTCATAGCATCATCATTCAGTCATCAAAACATTTTCCATAACTTTCTATGACTTTATACCACATTTCTGTGTGTCTTCTTGAAATAATGGTTATAGTTGTTCAGTGAATTAAGGAATTATTTTGAGAACTTGATCTGTTGACTAGAGCAGAAGTGTTGTATGGCGGAAAATGATAGTTCGAAGGAAACATTTGTGGAAAATCCACTGCATGTGGAAGAACTTTCCATGCTATATCAATCATTTGTGATTCATTTGTACAATGAGGGCAGGCATTGTCATATGATCAAATAATTGACTGACATCCATGCTGGGAAAAAAAATACAAATGTCATTTCTCTTTCAAGATACTATTCACATATGTTAAGTAATTTGACTTTAATTTTTTTGTTACTTCATTTTTTTATTTTCTTTAAAATTTTTTGTTTATTGTATCTTCATTCCAATTACCATATTTGACAGCATATAATTTCAGCAGGGTAAATCAAGAAAAAATGAGTAATTAGTAAAATTATTAGTAAATGGTACAGCCTAGGCTATATTTATGAGGTATTATTTTGTTTAAAGAAGTTATGATTGTAATTAAATGAAAAATAATAGAAAAAAGAACATGAGCATATAAAAACTTTATTATATCTTTTATATGTTCTGTAAAACCTGCATCTTGTAAATGTCTTGGTGGAATAATTAGGATATAAAAAATTCTGATTGTATTTATACCAATGCAACCAGAAGTTAATACAAGAAATATGTTAATGAAACAAATATATTTTACAAATATAATTTGAATTTATTGCATATAATTTTAGTGAAACAAAGTACATGAAACATGATGACACTTTTAATCTGCATAATAGCCTTTTAAATAATGACAATAGATATATGAAATCTAAGCTAATTTCGTCCGACTACCACAAATTTTAAACCTACATACGGCATATAAGATGCAGGGGAATTTTAAAAGATATTTTCAGTAAAAAAAAAAGTGTGCCTTGTATGCTGTCAAATATAGTAATCATTTTCCAAATTATTGACCTCTTCCAGAACTTTTTTTAATCTTAAGCTCAGAATCATTTCTTTTAAACTTTGCAATCCATTCTCAGTACTTGTGTTTACTCAGTCATTAAAATAACTTTTAGTGTTCCATTACCTACAATTCTCTCCACATTGAATATAAAGGATAACCAGTGACAGCTCTACATTTTATATTTGGCCCTGATTTTCAATAAAATATTCATTTTTCTTTCTTTTTTTTTTTTTTTTTTAAATTCAACCTGTTCATGTATTGACAACAAAATACTGAGTAAACTAGAATGACACTTCTAAAATTTTTTATGACATTGTACAAAAAATGGTGCTTGGAACATTTTTTTAATCAATAATTATGAATTGTTAGGTTGATACAAAAAAAAAAAATGATAATCTTGTTTTTTAGCATATTCATTTTTTTCTTTCTTTAGGAGCATGTTTTCTGGGTTGTCTCCCTTAACACACTCTTTATTCTCGTGTTTGGTAAGTACACTTAACCAGTATTGAAAT
The DNA here is from genome assembly GCA_903632075.3 of Acanthosepion pharaonis. Taxonomy (NCBI): domain Eukaryota; kingdom Metazoa; phylum Mollusca; class Cephalopoda; order Sepiida; family Sepiidae; genus Acanthosepion; species Acanthosepion pharaonis. The sequence continues at coordinate 6,000,831 of CAHIKZ030000302.1, forward strand.
AGAGGGTAAATCATTTTCAATGTTGCAAGTCCTTTCATTTACTTTTTAAAGATATTAAAATAAATTACATCATGAAACTAGCATTTGTGTATCTTAGAATTTTTGCCTACTGTGATAAATTAACTTTGTTTTTCTTTCTAAATTAACAGAAAATAGCTTAGTAGGATTAATTAAATAAAGCAGAAAGGCTAATTTGAAACATGGAAAGCTATTTTTGAAGAAATATGTCCAACAATTTGTTGTATACTAAGTGGATTTAAAACATTTTATTTATAAGTTTCTAAAAATGTCTTAGGATAAAGGTTACATTTTTTTTTCTTCTCTTATTTGAAATATAAAATCTGTCGAAAACATTCAGCCATTTATTATTACCCCCCAAAAAAAAAAACCCCTACCCCATGGTACATTAGTCAGCTTCAAAGTATTTCCCTTGTCAACTCCCTTACATATCTCGGCATTCCTTGCCCCGTTTTGAAAATGGTATGCAAAATATTAAATTTTAATTTCAATGACTATTTTAGATTTGGGAAGAGTGACATGCCTGAGTCACTCTGTTTTGCTAAAAGAAGAAAAATGATAATAATAAAAAACCCTGCACAAGGAATGGGCAAATACATTAAATACACATTACACAAGCTCACTCACTGGTGTTTCACTATTGACTGAGTAACCCCGTTGAAGAGTGTCTGTTCATGAATGTGCAGTAAAATATATTCTCTGATTGGTTGGAAAATTACATCTCAGCTGCACAACTTATTGTTAAGATATTTAAAATGGCTGGACACTTTCCAGACGGATCTCTGTATTTTTTTTATGTTGGTGATGAACATTTAACATATGTGTTTCTAAAGAGATATAATTTCTGTATTTTTACTGCACTTAATTTTCTGGCAAAAATGGATAAACGTGCTTGGTATAAGACATAGTATCAAAAGGATAGTTTTTCTCCATGACACTGCTTTTTAACTACTTTCACTCTTTGGCAATGTTTATTGTTTTAAAAAGCAATGATTAAAATTGTAATAAAACCTAAACATGTGATGAAAGTGAATTTATACATTTTTTCTTGTTCTTGAAAATTTACAACAAAAATATTAAACATTATTGGATTGTTTATTTACAAGAATAATTTTATATTTACAACAGTCTAAAAGCTAATATAATTAGAACTAATGCTATGCATTATTTATCATTTACTAATGTATAAATTCACTTTCATATGTTTAGGTTTATTATATAATTCTAATCATTGCTTTTTAAAAACATAAGCCTTGCTGAAGAGCGAAAGTAGTTAAAAAGAAAAAAGTTGTCATGTGAAAAATCGTCTTTTTGACATTCTGCCTTATTGAGGGCATGTTTATCCATGTTTGCCAATTTTCTTTCCTTTTTATCTAGTCAAATTTTAACTAATTGTTTTGTTTCAGTGATACATTCTTCTTTGTTGCAATAAAAAACAAAAAACATTGTAACTGAAAATGTACCATTTTTTTTTTTCTTTTTATAAATGTTGAATAGCATTCAGTTGATCTACCAATCAGTTGATTGCTGTTTAATGTTTAATACTAACAGTATTAAATTACAAATTCTTTTGATTCAGTTGATCATATTCTCTTATATTTATGACTTTGTGAATGAAGTGCAAATATAAATTGTCTCTTAAATTTAGAAATTAATTGTATTTTCAGCTTTTTGTCCTTATCACATTGGCCATTTCACACTGGTTGGACTTAAGATTGATGATTTGGTGAGTTTTTCAAGATTTTCTGTTTTCTATGAAATAAAATCAATCTTAATGGTTGTAGCTGTCAGTATTTCAAGTGGGGAATGGTGAGGTTTGATTATACTAATATCCTGATCATTCTGTGTCTTTGTATTTTTGTTATATATGATTTCTTTGACTCTGTCACATGGAATGGATTTTGCCTCATCTATTCTATTTGCTTTAACATATTATGCTGAAAAATAACATTCTGATCTGTTTGCTTATAAAATCTATTATAAATAGATTTGTTAGTTGCTGTAATGAAAATTACTTTTACGTTCTGATTAAAAGCATAAATTAAGACATGTCTACCATATTTTGTTTGAAACACAATTAAATTTATCTTCTGCCAACCAGCTCTGATAGCAGGTTGATTCATTTAGCTGAACATTTAGATGATATTTTTGGATGACAATAACCTTTCCTTTTTTTCTTTTTCTTCTTTCTGTTTCTTTTTCTTCTTTCTGTTTCTCAAATGCAGTATTCTTTCAGGACATAGATGATTATGGCTCTTCATATTATTTATTATCCAAGAATTACCATGATTTCTTGGGTGGGGTAAAGGATGTTTGGGTGGTGCAATGTACAGTGGCTCCAGATGTGACATTGGAGAGCTGAGTTTAGATTCTAGTAGATTTTGTTACATTCACTTATGTGTAAATAACCTTGGGAAAGATACAAATCCATCTCTTCTTCCCGCAACTATGTGTTAAATAGTAGGACTTGTTTCTTGTTATTCCTCAAAAATTAATACAGTATTCACTCTCTCATAATAATGCTTGATGCTACATGAAAGAGGTGGCATTGTTCAGAAAAATCATTTAATTTACAAATATTGGGTTACCACCAAAATTTCTGTTTTTGTTGTATATGGCATTATTGAAAAAGTCAATTATGAACTCTTCCAGAGAACCCAATGATTCCTTTAAACCAATTTCAAGGAGTAATTGATGAAAAATATCTGGAATTAGTTAAAAGAAAGATAACAATCCACTAATATATAATATTAGTATATCCATTAGTATACTACTAGACTGCTTGTTTCTTTGGTAGCACACAAAAATTGTTGTAGCTTGGCTGGGAATCTTTCATTCCTTCACCATATTCACCAAATTGTATAATTAAATTTATGCCTCTCTTTTAAAGAATTGTCTTAGGAAAAAAAATCAGCTCTTTGGAAGACTGTAAAAGGCTGTTAGAGCAGTTCTTTAGTAAGAAGCAATGGGAGGATGGAATCATAAAGTTGCCTGAAAGAAAATAGTGGAACAAAATAATAATTATTCAGTACTAGAAATTAATATTTATACTATTTATATTAGGACTATTCTCCTTATCTTTGTTGTTTTTACTACAATGTTTTGGCAGTTGTGCCCTTGGGCACAATAGATATACACCTGATGATGGCCAGAGGGCACATCTGAAAAGCTGTGATAAAAGATGAGGACAATAGTTCGATGGAAAATAAACTTATACTTAGCATCAAGTGGTTGAAGTTTCTGGGGCACATAATGAAGAAAGAGGGCTTAGAAAATCTAATAAACACAGGACAGATTGAAGGCAAATGGGACAATTGAGTAAATGGATAGCAGAACAGGGTTTAGGATAAATTTATTAAGAGTTAAAAAGTACAGGAAATTGTAGAGAGCCATGATTGCCTAAGTTCTGAAGGGACATGGCACGTGAAGAGGAAGAAATAACTCATTCCAGAAATTCAGATAAAAATTGATATTTGTCTCTTATTTTTACTTGATTAGACAAAAATAATTTTTTGGCTAATTTAGTGCGTTTTAAAAATTTAAAAACTGAAATGTGCCATTATTATTAACAGAACTTATTAATGATTTCTACAAGACTGGCTTTTTTTTAAAAAGTTTAACAAAAACATTACTCTAAAATGATGATTGCTCTTTACTCTTTTTTAATCATTTAACCCCAAGCAAGTTGATAATACCACTAGGACACAAGGGATTACTTGGAGTGGATGACAATAAGAAGACTTTAATGAGGAGAAAGAACAATAAAAGAACACAATTCTTTATGGCAGCAATATTCATTGCATGGACAAATGGTAGATTTATGAATATGCAAGATGGTGAGTCCAATAAATGGCTCTTCTGGAGGTTAGCAACAGCTATACTGATGGCAGGCAAAAAAGGTTCTTTCTGGCAAATAAATGAAAGTGGTTTTGTTTTACAAGCCATTCCTTGCCCCAGCTAACCATTGATTGGAGATCCTTTTCAAGAGCAGTTGCCAGTTTTGTTGGGCCTGTCAGACTTGCTACTAAGACAGGAGTAAATAGTTGCCATCTGCAGAAATACCTATGCAAAACTTTTCTATATCTTATTCTCTGTCAATCAACAATTTTAATCTTTTTTTTTTTTTTTTTTATTTAAAGGATTAAGTATTTGACTCTAAATTTCTTGACTTCTCGTTCATTGATTTGGTATTATTTGATCTTGCCTCATTCTTTTTGTTCTTATATTTCCAGTTTTGTTTGTAAAAATTTTACTTCTTTTTCACCGATATCGACTTGTGATGCATCTTGACATGTCATCATTAATGGTTCCTAGAATTCTTTTGAGAATGTTAAACTTAGTGTCAAGGTGTATATTTTGTTTCTTAATTACTGTTTTCTTTAGTCAAACACCTAATCTTTTGTCACAGTCTATGTCACTTGGTGTCACAGTCTGTGTATGTGTGTCTCAGTCTCTCTGCATGTCACTGGATGTGTTATTGTGTATCAAAAGTAACGACCATGATAAAATACTATACATTAATATTAAAATGTTATCCACTACCTTTTTGTTGCTGAATTTCTGCAGATTAAATTTGTCCAATTTTGCTAGTTATTTATTCTTAGCTACAGAATGAGGCTGGAAGATAATAGATTTTCTTTTGATTGCTATAGTTTCTGCATTCACTACAATGTCTTGGTTTGAATGCGATAGTAGTCATTGGAGTAAATGAAATAAGAAGCTATGGTGGTTCCCATCATCAGCAGGGATAAGTACCACTTCAATGAGGAATCATTGTGTTTAGCTATGGTACTAAATATATAATCTTTTGTAAGAATTTTTCAGTGAAGCTTGTATCAGTTAATGTTTTTGGCATTAAAACAATCAAGTAGTTTGTTAAAAATGATTATTGATGTAAAGTTTCATATTTCAATTAGTTTATAATCTAAATTTTAGATGTAAGCTGTAAAGAAATCTATAATTTTTTTTTTTTAATCATATCATCCCAAGCAAGACAATAAAGCCACTAAGATACAAGGGTTACATTGATAAACAATGCATATATTCTAAATGTAAGAATGCTAAATCATATGCAGAGAAGCAGCTTCAATCACTGTGATGTATATGCTTGCTACCTAGTATACAAATATTGTAAGAATAACACATTATCATAAAATAAGTTATCAGTTGTCTGTGGCAGCAGACAAGTTAAAGGTGTATGTCTGTTTATTTGGATGTGAGCTTTAGTACTTGGCTTTGTGCTAAATGAAGAAGTATTATTTTGCTAGATGTAGCCATGAATGGTTTTCATATTTGAATGTTTTGATTAATCCTTATTCTCAAGTTAATTGAATTAGCTCACAGCAAGTTGTATGACAATAAAATATCCATAGAAATTCCCTTATCACATTGTTAAGTATTTGAGTTTAACAAATTTAACAAAATATTGCAATATCATAAATATGAATGCTGGTCATTATTTTAAGAAGTGGGTACAAATGAAAAGATTTGAAATTGATAACTTTTCCATTTCACTAAAACAGATGTTCTATCTTTCCTTTCATTTTTTTCACTGAAACCAAGTGGCATCTCTCGTATGTCTTTCCACATGATCAAAATGGAATAGTTCATTATTTATGAAGTATTGGCAGGAGACATTAAACACTTGTATCTTCCCTTCTTTTTTTTTACTGAAACCAAGTAGCATTTCTGATATGTCTTTATTGTTTTTCCACATGATCAAAACAGAATTGTCCATTATTTATGAGGTATTGGCAGGATGTAATGGTCGTGCTAAGGAAGAGATGAGCAGAATTATAAGTGCAATATACAAGCTGCAACATAAACCTGAAAAATATTTCAGCTGCAGTGCCATGATCAAAGCAACTAAAATGAGACCATTAATATTTGGGATAACCATCATCAAAGCTTTCAATGCTGGCTATTTAACCATAACCTCACCAAATTCTTTCTAGAATTGTTCCCCTTGCATTATTTATTTTGTTTTTGTTTTTGAGGGTGCAAAAAACATGGGCACCAACTGTTTTAGAAAGGTTATAATTTTCTTTGTATTGTGTGTATAGATTTTATTCTTTGTATACTAGTAAAAGAATAAATGAGTAATATTTTGATGTAAAGCATTATGTAATACATTACATTTTGCATACCTGTTTTGACATTGAAAACAAAAAAAAAAAATTGAAGCACAAAATAAAAAACAAAAAGATTAACAATTTAACATACAGGGTGTTTCAAAAAATTTGATATCCTTTGAGATGTAAATATCACAGAAAGTACATGATTAAGGCAAATGAAATTAAAAAGTATTAATGTTGAAGATCATATGATTTATTCTTCCAAAACTGAATGAGAAATTCAAAAGCATGTGGATTATGTGAACGATTTCACAAATGTTCAATATGCGCACCGCCTGAGACACGGCATACGTCAAGTCGGTAATCCAGCTCCTGCCAAACACGCTGAAGCATATCTTGGGTAACAGTCTCCAGTGCTGTATTGATTCTCTGCTTGAGTTCTTCTATGTTTGCAGGAAGAGGGGGAACATACACCATTCCCTTCACGTAGCCCCAGAGGAAAAAGTCACAAGGGGTTAAATCAGGTGAACGGGGCGGCCATTTCAGCAACACGCTGTCTTTAACACCAGCATGCCCGATCCATAAAGACATAAAAACATAAAACAAACATTAAACATAAAGATGCTATTAAAATTTGAAGGAGATCTAACAAAGTTATTAGATTGCGAAATGATATCAAATTCTTTGAAACACCATGTACTTTAACTTTTATTACTGCTTGTGGAATTCTGGGGTGCAATAAGAAGCAAAAGAAAGCTTTCATTTTGTCAAAGGTTTCCATTTCAAATTTGCACCTGTTTACATACAAGTAGACACCAGCATTTGTTTTCTCTTTCTTTCACCTGATTAGCATATTTATTTGTCTTGTTGTTTATAAGTAGACAAAATAAATCACCTTCAGAAAGGCTATCAGGTACATCCATGGGACCAGTAGCTGCCATAAAATTAGTCAGCTATGGATCATACTAGCTCCTTGACACCTAGTGACCATCATAGCTTTCCACCCTGTCACTAGTGTTGTTATCATTTCTATCTCTGACCACTTCATTGTCAATATCCACTTGAGTAAAGCCTTCAAAATCATCATTGGAGTCCCAATCAAAGAATAACTCCTGAATAAAAGCTTTGTTGGATGTTGATGCAACCATTTTTGTTTACAAAATATCGCAACAAAATTAACATTAATCTAGCTTAAAATATGGGAAATAACAGTTGACAAGTGTTAATTTATATCAACCGACTCAAGGCAACAGAATGTGCCTAGAGCTGCAAAAGGAGAAAAATTCTGCAGCAACAATTTTCGCCTCCAGCTCGATAAAGGTTAAGTTAAAAGTTTAGCCAGTATAATCAAACCATATAATAATTATCAATTTGTATTTATTTATATATTTCCTGTCTCGTCTGTAGTGGGAAGGGAAGCAAATCAACTTAAGTGAGTACATTTATGAGTGATTACTTCCCTTAGTTGTTTTAATCTATAGAAATAAAATATTCATCTGCATTTAGACAAAAATTAGCTTGAGTACAAAATGAACCATTTAATTAATCTGTTCTTTCACTCCTACATTTCTTAGATTACAGTCTCATTTGTTCAAGCCTTTCATGTGGTGCACTCAGTTACCTTTGTCTATTAAGTGATTGTCTTGCTTCGACTTGGTCTTGAAATATGCTTTGCTGTTGTCGTTGTGTTGCTAATCTTTTCTGAGAGATATTTCCATTTCACTGTTATATTAAACACAAAACTTTTAATGTGAAAAAATGTTGAGCAAAATGCATTTCATATAATACCAGGAGTAATTAATGAATTGTAGATACCATTGAACATCTAAAAAATATAAAAGGAACATATTTATTAAACCATTCATTGGCCTCTATTTTAGTTGTAAATTCTTTATCTCTGCTTTATTGAAACTCAATAAATGGCTTCAAGCCTTACTTCATTGCATATCACTATTAAAAATTTCTAACAATTGCCATCATTTTGACAGCCTGGGTATACAAGTAATAATAATAATAGCTACAATATTTCCCATATGCTAAGACACTACAAGTGGTAATATGCACCCTATAGTTACCAAGGTATTTTTTTTTTTTTTTTAAATATTTGAGGATTTAATAGCTTGCCATACTAGCAAGTCTAAATCACTGACTCTTTGGTGTCATTTTTTTCTTTCTGTCACAACAAATTATTATCACATTTTAGACCTATTATTAAATATTTGTGGTTATTATTAATTAGATTGGGTGGTGATCTTATACTGCCTCACAGCTGCCCAGTTGCCATGTTGTTTAACAAACTATTACTTGTAACTCGTTGGGCACGTGCCCAAGTGGTTAGAATGTTTGCATTCTGACCATGAGACCCTGGTTCGAATCTCACCATGGTCAATTTGTCAGGAAGGAAAGTTCCTGATGTTATTGACCCAAGCCTTGTGAGTGAAATTGGGTAGATGGAACCCTTGGGGGCCATTGATAGTTGTGCTAGCACAGTCACAAGTCATCGTGGCTGAGGACTTGAGCATACTGGCCTTGTTCAAATTGTTGATCACGCTAGATAACACGCTCTTTTCCCAGAAACTGTAACTAAGTTCTGCTCAGCATAGTTGCAGTATAAACCACAGGTGGGCTCTGTGGATGTTGAATAAACACAAATGCACCTGAGCAAGCATCTGCAATAGGGATTATCCTTGAATACCAGTGGCCAGCTATACATATACTTGTAACTTGAACAGCATATGCCTGTCTACTCTGCTTTGATGTCATTCTGTTTTTAGTGAAATGGTATCCTTTGCTAAATGACTGTGCCTACAAGATTGGTGATGTTGTCTGCTTCGATAACATTAGTTGGCTTGTCTGCCTGCAGATGGCATTGGTGAGGCACCATAAACAAACATAGCAGATAGTAGGTACTGGGAATTGACAGTACATTTAGAATTAATGGTAGGTCTATTAAGCTGACTGGTTTGTTTCAATAGTAATCAACTTTCTTGGTGTAGGACCATCCAAGAGAGGACTGAGACTTTTGAGTCCAACCATCAGCAAGAAGAGGATCTGCAATGTAGTGTCAGGAGGGCCCGACTCGCCCAGCCACATCCACCACCCACACTCCTCTGTGACTTCTGCTCATGAATCTTCAGATGTAGGCTTGGCCTTCCACCACCAGAGGGAAATAGCGAATAAGTAGAGATGATGATGATGATGATCTTAATGCTTGATAATACACAAACTGCAGTAATAAGGCTGTTATTCTCTGTGTACATATTAAACATAACTCAGCCTGTATTACATGACTGAAGTTGGGGTTTGTGAAGTTATTGTAATCTTAGATGAACAAGAGACTTGTAATGAGTTGGTCGGTCAACTTGAAACCCCCAAAGCGAGTGGAGGTGGGCAGGCGCGGGAACTCTGATTGGTAGCTGGCTTGTTGGTGTTTTGCATAGGTGAGTTACCAAGCTCTATGTAAAGGGCTGGAATGAGAAGGAGGTCAGTTTTTCAGACTCAGAAGTGGAGACTGTGTCCGTCGCTATGACAGCAGGAGAGAAAGAGACGAAATCATTTATTTTTTCGTGACACATTCCAACACAAGACTTACAGTACCAGTAGGAAGCTGCCTATTGGTTATCATTAATACTTGAAAAAAAAAAATGTATATTGTATGATACTAATGTAATATATGGTATTTATTACATTTGTCTGGGGTTTGTGGTCTTGTGAATGAGGTTCATGGGTGATGGCAAACTCCTCTCTACAACTTGACCTTTCAGTGCTAAGATGATTTTTGAGGGCATTTTTCAAGGAAGAAAAATGCACTTTAGCATATAGGAAATATGGTATATCTTTTAGTAACTATATTTTAATAGCTTAATAAGTGTAGGGTTGAATAGATTTTATACCACAAGGCTTATTTGATTCTACAAATACTGCTGAGATAAACTTTCTCCATTTTCCCATTACTTACAACTTGTCTTCATCATTGTCTAGTTTACACACCTTGGCCTTTCAAACAAGAGTAGAGGTTTATCATTTGTTTCTTGTTTAGGATTGGGTTTCTACTTCCTTCTAAAGTTTACTTCAACTCTATACTTCTAACATCTCTGCCTAAACTCTGAAATTTTATTTACTATTTATTTATTTATTTTTTTTTCAATAGGAGTAGATATAATCACCTATCATTTAGTTCACATTTCTCTCTGGTCTTTTGAACAGGAGTAGGGGTTTATCCATTGTTCCCTGTTTAGGATTGGGTTTTCAGTTCTTTCTAAAGTCTTCTCATTCTCTTTCACTCTCAGTAGCCCCTTGCATCTTAGTGGCATTATTGCTTTGCTTGGAGCAATTTGATAAAAGTTGTTAATGGCTGTTTAACATTGAATCGAACCATTTTTAAAAAGAGATCAACTTTAAAGTTTTCTTGTATTCATAACATAAGGATTCCAAAATTTTTTGCCAATATCAATTTTTTTTTTTTAATGTGTATCTGTGTTAAATTTTTATGTAAAAGTACATCATTTTTTCTTTTTAAATTTCCTCTAATAGAAGTGTGGGGAAATGATTGCTGTCCAAGATAAGTTTCATAATTGAAATAATTTCAGCAAAAGAAAATATAGAATAATATTTTTTAAGATTAATTTTGATAACAACAAATACAAATGTCCAGGTTTATGAATTAAAAAAAAAACAATATATTAATTTGAAACATTTTTCAAGGTCTGCACATCTCTAAAAAAAATTCTTATAACATCATTGTTATGTTTTGGTAAGCATTTAAATGTTTTAAACCAACTTTTAATTTTTGCTTCTGAAATTTTTAGATTTGACCCGATAACTACAGTTTTATCTAAGATAAACATACAGTTCAAATCTGTTGCTAGGGGCATATTTGCAAGTGTTTATTGGTTGTATATTGTAATAATTTACTATTAATATAATTGATCAATTTTTAATGTTTGTATCTATTGGTCTATTGTGCCATGCTGATCTAATTGCTGTTGCTGCCTCTCTATTCGTTGAATGTTTGTATTGTATTTATTTTAGGTGACTACAGTTGTTCCTCAAGACAAAGAAAAACAAAAGCTCAAGGTTTCTCTCCTTTTCTCTGTTGTATTTTCTGCAGTTGGGAAAGTGCTCTGGCACCATATTTAAAAAAAAAATCCCTTTTTTTTCTCACCTTTCAACTTACCTTCTTCCTTCTCTTGCTCACTTGGTTACTATTAATCATTATTAGGGGTGTTTTGTTGCATAAATTTAAAAATTATAGCTTTTTTTAATCTATTGCAAATTTTAACTTAATTTCTTGATTCTTGTACTAACTTAAGTTTAAGAATCTTAATTTTAAGATGCTCAAACATCATCAAATAATTTCTTGTGATTTCTTATACTTTTGTTTCTGAAATAAAATTCAACTTCTTATAAGTATGAATTTTGCATAAACATTTATAAATATTGAAATTAAAGCTTATTTTAAGAGGTAATTATTTGTCATGTATAATATGAAAGTAGTAATCAACAATTTACATTTATAGAAAATTTGTATATTTTCATTATATCCTTCATTCAGTTGATGTATATAGAATAAGATATAAAGGTTTTTAATAGTAATTACCTGTGGTAAATAGGTAATATTGCACAAAATGAACTCCCTATAATAATTATTAGTAATATTAAACCTGCAATTTCTATGTCAGTTGTACTAATATTGATTTTGAAAGGTTTCTTATTAATCTTTTCATAACAAGTTTTATTATAGCAAAAACCTTTTCCTTAACACTGGATTTTCATTGCTTTTTTTCTCTTTTTCCTTTTATCACATTTTTTTTTTTTTAATTGGTTCATGGTTTTGATGATGACAAGAGATAATAACCACTTGAATGTCATTTTTGTCTTGTATGTTTGTTTTCAGAATTTGCTGTGCTGCAGAGTATGTGCATTTGTTTTGAGTCAAATAAGTAAAAATGGCTTTCAGTAAATTTCTAGAAATAGGCAAAATATTTATAGAAAGTTTGGATTTGAAAAAAAAAAATATGTAAATGTTTTTGCCTTAAAGAAAAAGGTAAAGATTAAGGTAAATGAAGCTTTGGGATTGCTTATATAGAGATACCTCCACTTTTTTTGGCATAAATTTTTCATTACGCTGTGCTGTTTTTTTCTGTGAAAAAGTGGAGGTACCTACTTACATATAATCTTGTTGGTAAGAAATAGGAGGCACAAATGTTAATTACAAATCTACATGTATAAAATATAATATATATAGCTTTCTTTCTTTCATATATATCTATGCTATGTTTATTTCACTTTACTTTTTTAAGCAGTGATTTCTACTCAAACATGTGTAACCAATAAATATAAAATCTATAGTAAGAAGAAATAATGTCAGATTAGAAAATCCATTAATTGCTTTTCTGATATGAAAAAGTAAAGTTAGATATAAACTTCAAACAGTTCAAGCAAGAGATGTGCATTTATTAAATAGGTCAATTGATTCTAGCTTTGCTGTTATAGCTTCATGTGGCTTAATGATGAGGCACACTTGGTTTGAAAGTGGTTTCTCTGAATAAAAAGAGAATACAAGATGATTTTTTTTTTTTTTTCAAGAAGCACGTTTTTTAGTAGGACTTTTGATCTCTAGGCCAGTAGACATTTATTTCCCTTTTTTTTTTTTTTTTTTTTTTTTAAATAGCTGTGACATCTAATCAAACATGTCTGCCCATTAATAACTTTTATAGTAATAAGACACACACACACACACACACGAGAGGTACTGAAAAGTTTTTGGCTTGACCCAGATTAATGATGTGAATGACCTAGAGCCATGAAATGGACATAGTATTATAAATATTCTCCCTACAGTTCAACAGATTGTTTCTGAATTTTCTTAACAATTCTGAAGCAGGTTGTGGTAAAGACATTTTCAGCATCTTCTTGTATATATTTTTAATTTGTGAGTATGTAACATTTTTATTACATCCACAGAAGACTCCATAACATACGAAATATGGCTGATTTGTCCTTCTCTATGTTGTGGGCTTTTCTGGTAACATAACATTATTTTCTGTTACTTTTTAACTTGAGAAATAAAATGTCAATTTTTCTTCTCTACTCAGGAAGTATTGCGCATAAACAAGAAAAAGCAGAGCAACAGTGGTTTTAATATTTTAGAAGTATATTTCAATTGTAAAATTAAATATTTCTTCCATTCTTTCTTTTTTTATGGCATGGGTAAACTAAGTATCATGATGAAGACTAAATTTTAGAATTTTTCTTCTTTGTACTTGTATCTACTATATTTCTGCAAATAAAGCAAGATTATTTAGTCAGTGTTATTGTCTGCTTCCTGATATGTGTCTGTCTCTCAGGCAGCCTTACGGCAATCAAAACCCTGAAGACAAAATCCTGTTCATCAGCTGTTGAAAGCCAAAAGGGGTGAACCTAGAAAAAGAAATAAATACAAATTTGAGACGAGTTTAGTCTGAATTAAAAAGAAAAAATAATAAAAAAGTAAAAATGAAGGAAAAGAAGAAATATGACAAAAGCTGAAGATAACTGTCAGATTGAGGGTCTAAATAGGTAAAAGTAGGTTGCAAGTAGTTTACTTACAAAAATATGTTTTACACTTTACAGTGGTCTACAGAAAGGAATAATGTTACATGAAGTTATCATATGGCACAGTGAAAACAGTCAACATGTAGTGAAAGGGGTTCTACATGAGAAAGTAAAGCAGTAAAAATAAATGTAAATAAGGGGGCTACATTAAACAGACGTCTAAATAATAATAATAAGATATTAAAGGAGACTAATGCAGAGAGAAAAAGTATAAAAAGCTATGGGTGATTCTATTGTTGTGGATTAAATTTAGGAAAATAAAAAAATTAGAAACTGCCTGTTTTGACCCTATGCTTCAATGTACTAATTTCAGTAATTACTACAGGCTAAACAGGAAGAGGTAAAAAACAGTGACTAATCTAAAATGTACCTAAATTAAAAAGGGAATGAACAAGGGAAAAATAAAACAATAGGGGTGCTGTACTGTGGTAGCAACAGTTATTGTAAATAAGATTGAACATATTGCACTATAGCTGTTTCAATTGGCATCTGAATTGCTTTAGACATGGGAATGTTTATAAAGGTTTTTGTAGGCTTACAGCCACATCATGTTGAAACACTAGTTCCTGTACTATCATTGAAGTTAAGCAATGTTGAGCCTGGTCAGTATCTAGATGGGTGACTGCTTGGGAATACTACGTGCTGTAAATCTTGGATGGGTGGTTTAATGGATAATGGCTTGTAATTGGAAATAGAACAGTGTTCCAATTCAAATTGTGTTTGTTATATTCACTTACATGCAAACACCCTTGGGAACGGTATGAATCCCCCCCCCCCAATTATGGATTAATTAGTAAGACTTGTATCAGTAAATCATTATCTTCAAAAAAAAATTCTTACAATCTAAAAATCTCTTTCAAATGATACCAGATTTAGCTTCCGTGCTATTACTGGTTATGATATATGGTTTTGGAAAGTGATAATTTTTTTTTTTTAAGTTTTACATTTCCAGCTCCTAGTTGGGTCATGTGATGAATGTTAATGCTATCTATTGAAATACAGTGCTATCAAAATTGCTGGTATATGCAGACACTCCACACTATAAGTGTGTGAAATGTGTGGGCACATTTGAGCTTCTGGTCTTAGAGGGTTAAAAAATGATAAATTCAAGAGGCTTTGTTTTACAAATTGAAACAGTCTGACAAAAGCATTTTACAATAAATTTTTAAAAAGTTAGCCTTTATGTAATTATTTTTGCTCCTTTTGAAAACTAATGTTTTGTTAGCATTTAAGTTCTTTATTGTCAAAAAGTTAACTCTTTTTAGGTAACATCAAACAATATTCTTAATTATCTATACCTACATAACATGTAAGTTGATTGGTAAGTAGTCTCTCCTACCATGTGGCATTGCCAATAGTGGAGATGTAAATTTATTTGAACATGTCTTCATTAGTATTTAAAGTCCTGTTTCTATGTGCAGAGTGTCAGTTTGCTGTGTGAAGATATTGAGTAAGTGTTCATTCATCATGTTTTACATTTATATTGTGAATAAAGCTGCAGTTAAGGAGCCATATGCATGAAATTTCTGTCAGAAGGAATGACAATTTTGTAACATATTGCAGACATTCAACACATCTATAGATAACTTTTATACATTATAATAATGTAAGACCACATTTTAGTCAGCAAAACAGCATTAGTTGTTGTACAGCCCTGATTTGGTAGCATCATACTTCGGTGGTTTTTGAAATTGAAAAAGGCCTTTTCATCCAATGCCAAAGTTACTGAGTGCTAGTGGATTATTAACCCAATGACTTTCTTCATGTATAGGACAAAAAGTCAAGAGAACATTTAGAAAGATTATGTAGAACTGAAGTGGTTATGTTGAAAAATGAACTTGTAATTTTGAAGAGAAGTAAATTTACTTAATTTTGATACCAGTTTAATTTTTCTATTGAGTCTCAAACTGATTTTATAGGACTGGAGACTTTATTTATTGAACAACCATTGTGCAACCTTTCTTGTACAAAGATTTATTGCTTGTGTCTTTTGAATATTATAGCAATTTTTTTTTTTTTTTAAATAGAAATCAAATGATTCTAACATTTTTTGAATTGACTTCATTTAGATTGAACATTGATTGAATTGGGAACATTTTTCCATTGCACTTGAAATTTTATTTCTGTACTTTCAGAAAGTTATATTTGTTACAGGTTTAGAATTTTGTTACATTATCTTATTTTCTATTTTAATGTTAAACCTTCAAAAAGATTGGGTAATGGAGAAAGTATTTTTGACTTGCAAACAACATACAGAAATACAAATAATTTCTCTACTTATTTAAAGAAAAAAAAAAAAATCTTATGGCCAAGTCCTTCAGATTTTGTGTGGCAAATGACATTGTTTGATATTTGCTTGCCATCATAATTTTACAGCGTTAAATATGTTACAAAATAAAAGATGATTTTCTTTTTATGAAAAGAGATTTTCTTTTGAATCATAGAAAACAAATTTAATAATGAAAATTTTATTTTAAAAATTCTCTGTAACTTACTAGTGGTCATAAAGGGGTTATTTTCTTTAATTTTTTATTTATTTATGGAAATGTTAAAGTGTAATGCAGAGTTTGTTAGTCCGAGTTGACAACCTGTCTTGGAGAAGGATCACCCTGACTACTGATTGCTAGAAAATTTGGTTTGTGCTAGACAATTGCCACAATCTATTTTACATATTTATAAAGCTACTATTTGTCTTTGATTTGAATATTGCTGCCACATCTGGTCTGGTGTTCCTGCTATATATTTAGAGATTCTCGATAAAATCCAAAGAAAAATCTACAATGTCCTGACATGGCATCTTGGCTTCAGCCACTTTCCCACTACCATAATGTAGCTTCCCTATGCCTTTTCTATGAATACTTCCATGACTATTGTTCTGATAAACTTTCCTTTATGGTACTTAGACTTTATAAATTTAAGTGCAGTACTAGATTGGCAGCAAGGTCTCATCATTTTACTGTTGAAATGGTTAGATGTAACTGTAAGTTCTATGCTAAGTTTCTTCTATCACACTTCTTGCTTGTGGAACTCTTTTGCAGCTTCTTGTTTCCCAGTAAATTTTGGCCTTCAAGATTGGGGGGGGGTGGCGGTTAGATAGAGGTCCTTAGTCACTTTGGTGATAACCCTTCAAGTGACCAACAGCTTCATCCTTTTGATGAGGGGAAATGAAATGGGGCTTGGTAGCCAATTTTCAAGTAAGAGTAGGAAGAGGATTTAGTACCGCACCTCATAACTACCCCCCCTCCCCTGCCTCTGGATGAGAATCATGGACATAGGATATGCATAACGGCTTGGAATAAGAAATCAGAGAGCTGAGTTTGAATTCCAGTTGAGTACATTCAATTACATGCAAACACTCTTGGGAAAAGGTATCAGTTCATTTCGCACTAGCTATAGGTTAAATAGTAGGATAGACTGAGCTCTCTAGCCATGTTTGGCAACAAGTCTATGAGAAAGACAACATTGAATTCAAAACTATAAAAATTGTATATGCTCCCCTGACCCTAAACTATGAAGATGGGAAGAAGCAAAAAGCAAATTAGAATTGTATTTGAAATGTCTACTTGTTTTTGTTGCATTTCTGTTTAAGTATGTTTTAGTTGTCAGTTATTATTCTTTCTCAAATGGTTCCTCTGTGTAGCTATACTAGCATGTAGTTTTATGTTAAAATGAACTTGCAAAGCAGTTCTGTAATTAGTGATCCTAACCTGGTAAAACTGCATAGCGGAACCACTTGAGAATGTAAATTACTAATAGCAACAAAATGGTTAAAACTTGGGCTAAAATGGGTAGTTATTGAAGGATAATTAGATTTTGTCAGTAGTAAACTGAGCCCTCTGATCAAGAGCTCTTGGCTTGTATTTAAGATTATTTTTCTTCTCAGATTAGTTTGTGGAAATCAACTAAAATAGTCTTCTGTCTGGAATTGAAAACTTTAACCTTTTTAATACTATTTTCTTATTGCTTGATCAAAGTACTAGAATAGATGAATTACTGTATTTGAGGATATGTAAGGACATCTTGAGCATTTACATTTAATATTAAAATATTATGGAGTTAGGCTAGGTACAAGTCCATGGTATCATATATTTAAAAAAAAAATTTATTAATAAAGTTCACTTAATACAAGGCCCAAGAGGCACTCAAGGTAGATGGTTACAGAATTAAGTGTGTGATATGAATGTAAAAGTAGAAAGTGAAGATTATGATGGATAGATAATAATTGACCCTAGACTTGAAGAGTTTCTGTGAAGCAATAGCCTATTGGGTATATCAACTTTACATAGAAAAATCCCTATTTATATTTAATATTACAATATTATGGAGTTAAGCTATAGTTGCAAGTTCTTGTAGTGTGTGGCAATATTGATAATATTAATTAATAATTTTTCATTCTGTCTTATTACTTCAAATGTTATTATTGTGGATACTTCATATTTGAAATTAGATGCCCTGGTTTTAGTTATTAAAACAGTGTGTATTATGTCTGTCGGCCTGTGCATACAAGGAAATCTTTGTAAAGAAAATGCATTCTCTGGCAGGGATTGAACATGCATCTCTCTTTGTCGAGGAAGCTATTGTTTGATCCCATTTGTTTTACTGCTCAGCCATAAAGAATGTCACAGCAAGCATGGTTCTAATCTGAATGAAGAATACATGCTTTCATTAAAAAGGGAAAATAGAACCTTCTTTGCTGTGATGTTATACATGGCTGAGTGATAAAGCCCACCAGATCAAATAAGGGTTTCCCTAGAAAGGGGAATGCAGGTTTGATTCCTGCTGGAGGAATGCATTTTCTATTCTAAAAATTTTTGAATGCACAGTTACTATTCTTGTTCAAATGATTTCTCTATGTAGCTATACTAGTATGTAGTTTTATGTTAAAAATGAGTGCAAAACATTTTTGTAATTTGTAATTCTAAGACATAATACACAATGTTAACAAATAAAAATGAGACGTCTATTTCAAATTCAAAGTATCCAATATATTAACGTCTGAAGTCATAAAAATGTTGGATTCAAAATAAGTCCATTTATTCTGTCTTCTAAATTCTCATAAGTTTAACAAAACTTATGAGTTTGTAAATTAAAAATTGTAATACATTTTGTAACATGGGTGATTGGTTTAGTTGCTAAATGATTTAAATAAACAAATGGATTAGGAAGAGCCTTTTGAATACTGCCTCTCTCTCATAATAGTTGATACATTTGCTTATTTTTTCTTTTGATTATTATCCACAATTAAATATTGTTTATATGTCCTTGTGACAACTTTGTACTGTTAGGTTTCTACCTGACAGTAGAAATTAAAAAAAATAATGTAAGGTACTTTAAAGTGAACTAAAAAAAAATGCAAACTTAATAGACATGATTTGTGGAGAGAGGTGGAAAATTTTGTCAAAAAATCTACACATCCCTCCTCTTTTATTAGTTACTTAATAGCCAGGCAAAACCTGAGATGACAAATGATACTTAAAATGCTGTGTTACAGTATTTGCTCCCCAACAGCATAAAGTGTGCCCCGTGCCTCACCAATGCTATTATAATATAAAAAGTAAAGAAAAAAGGGACTTAAATTTTGATTAAAAGTTTTCCAAAATTAATGGCTTCAAACTTTAATTTTTCATTGAATTTATGTTTTATTTACAACTTTATTTTGGAGGCAAGGTGATGTAATGGTTATCAGGATGGATTAAGGAATTGGAGAGCCCTCAGCTATTGGTAAATTATCAGGGCAGACAGTGTCCTCTAGCCTTTGGTGGCAACCATTCTAGGAGAAGGAAACTTTGAATTCTAACCACCTTCTGCCTTGTAGGACTTACCCTCTAGCCTTTGCCTAAAAAGAAAATTTCAGAAACAAATCCACCTCTGAGAGTAGGGATGGGGTAACCTCAACATCTCCAGTGCAAAAGGAACTGGAAAGCCATTGAATTATTCTGCTTTGAATATTACCATAAACCACAATTGTGAGATGGAGGGGAGTAGTGACCACAGTGGCAGTGCAAAATGCAATAACTGAATAAAATGAATGAGTCTTTATTTTGGAACAAATGTTATGTATTAAATGTAACTGCTGCTAATGGGACAGAGGTAGTAATGTTTTCATGAATGTAGCTGTTGGCTGAATAATGGATGATACTTGCTTCAGGCTTACAACTAGCAACAAAGAATGTTATTCTCTAACTCAACCAAATAATGATTTTGCATCATGTAAATAGAATATCAACACATTCTTTTTTTTTTTTCTTTTACAGGTGGTTGCGTCCCATTTTGAAGGATTACTCACAGCCCTCACTGGCTATATTGTATTTGCTCTCGCTTTAGTTTCTATATATCTTCTTTTTGTTTTGGTACGAGTAAAAAGGTAATTTGCCAGTTTTTCTCTTTTGCTATTAGTCTCTTTCTGAATTTCTGGTTATGATGAGTTATCATTATTTACACTATTTACATGCAAACTATTGTCAATGAAATCTGGCATGGCTGATCATGTATGGATAAAAAGGATAACCATTAACTACTGTGGAATGAAGCAAAAATACTGGAGAAAGAAGAACATTGGAGAATTTAGATTTCTGAAAGAATTGGCACATATGCTAGGCTTCTTTAGTCAGCCAAGCACAGAAATAAATACATTGTTGGAACTGTTAATAAAGAAAGACAAATGACAGCAATTTTTCAAAAGCAGTTGTCACAAAAGAGAAAAAGCTTCAGTGAGTTCAGTCAAGGATGACAAGTAGCAACATCACTCATCAGCAGGCAGGTTAGGTTTAAGGTTTCAAGTCTCCACAGAGAATTGGGACAAAAGCCTAGTGGATTAATGCATTAGTTCATGAATTTAGTGACATAGTAATTATGAGTTTGTGGAAAATAACTGAGCAGTACTAAAGATAAGAACTAGACAAAATAACCCTAGACTTGGGCAGTGGAATGAAAACAGTCAATTAAATAAAGGGTTCAGTTTAGAATTCCCTATAGGTTACTCGGATCGACTTAGACCTGATGAAGACTGGAGGTCACATCAGTTAAAACCTTGTGATATCAAAAATGCCAAGGACAGTAGGCTGCATGTAAATAGTGTAAATAATACTTTTGGTCTGCTAGTCTTTTCTTTAATCTTTTACACAAGAAACTGTTTGCTCTAGTTTTTCAATATTTGTTTATCTTACGGAATGATAACAACACTGAAGCAGTTTGCTGATAAAATATTTTCCATTTGCACGTTGATCAGTTTTGTATATTTTCTTATGCAGTGACTGGTAATATTGAATTTTCAAATATATATCTTTTGTGCAGTGATAAATGTACAGAGGAGATTGATTATAAAATAATACTTTTATCTTTTTTTTTTAATTCATGCACTAACATCTTTCTTAGGAAAGGCATGAATCCAACTCTTCTCCCATTTATGGGTTAAATAGCAAAGTAAACTTGATTCTATCACATTGGATAGCAATCAGTCTGAATTCAAACCAGCCTGAAGAGGGATGTGTTCTGACAGGCTATTTTGCACTAGACACACCCACTGCTGTTACAACTGCAATACACGTGGTGCACCTGCAACTCTAATGGGTTATGGAACTTGTGATTGTGATATTAGGGTTGCCCCAATTAATCAGTTGATAATTGTACAAAGATTGATCCAAGAAGATTAATGGAAAGATATAATATTATTTAATTAATTATTTAAATGAGTTATATTGTTTAATTAAATTTGTTCTATTTTCTAGATAATTGATAATTAAGCCAGAGATGGAATTTCAGCAAACTTGAACCTTTGTGCCTGCAAAAAAAAAAACAATGTTAAAAGGATGGTTTTTCCATTGACACTGCTATTATTTTAACTACTTTCTCTCCTCGGCAATGTTTGTTGTTTCAAAAGTTGATGCTTCAAATTGAAATAAAACCTAAACATATGACAAAATTGAATTTATACATACATTTTTTGGTTCTCAAGAATTTACAACAAAAATATTAAACACTATTTATTAGATAGTTTTTAAAATGCTGTAAATATAAAATTATTCTTGTAAATAAACAAATACAATTAAAACTAATGCAATATATTTATCATTTTCCAATTTATAAAGAAAGAAATTTTTTATTCACAAATTTATAAACAGTTGTTAAATTATTAAAATATGGGAACTATAAGGAAATACTTATTTGCTAGTTTATAAAGTTCAAATCAATTGGCAATTAGTCAATGTTTTGCCAACCATTCCAATAAACAATATAATAGTACTTATTATTTTTGTTGACAATTCTTAAAAACAAAGAAAATGTATAAATTCACTTTCATATGTTTAGGTTTTATTATAATTTTTTCTGAGGAATGAAGGTAGTTAAATTATTACAGGTGTCAATGGAAAAACTGTCCATTCATTTTTTAGTGGAAATGAAGGACCAAATTTACCAAAATTTCTATGATGTAATAAACAAGAGTGATCAAGTATAAAAATAGATTAATCATTGTATGACGGAGAATAATGGTGATCAATTAATCAGATGTTGATATGGTTAATTACCAATTATCAGCCAATTAATACAACCCTAATTTATATCCAGGACTATTCTGCCAGTTGAATATAATTTGTCTTGAGAATGAAAATTTGTAAGTTAAATTTGTCAGTAACACATTACTCCCCAATCTTTTGAACAGGAGTAGAGGTTTATCCTTTGTTTCCTGTTTAGGATTGGGTTTCTGGTTCCTTCTAAAGTTTTCTCATTTTCTTTTACTCCAAGTAGCTCTTTGCATCTTAGTGGCATTATCACCTTGCTTGAGACGTTCTATTAAACTTTTCCTAGAAGCATATTTCTTTTATGTTGACTGTATTGAAATCAAGTTAAAAGTTTAATACAGTCAACATAAAAGAAATATGCTTCTTCTTTATTTACATATGGACAACACACCTTCACCTAAAAAATACACACAAAACTCACTAGCTGGTTAACATCCACAAGTCACCTGCAGGCTTCAAGAGCTATTGAGAATCAAAGACATTGATCCAACATGCCAGTCAATAAGGTCCAGTAAAACAATGTATCAGGAATATGTCAATAGCAATAACTATCACTGGCTCAGCTGACAAAAATGACTATATTCAAGTAAACAATATTATCCTCCTCTGTGCAATTGATAAAGATGATTTAAACAATATGTCTGCACAACATGAAAGGAACTGATATTTGGTTCTTACAAGAAAATTGTTAAACTATCTTCTGTGTAGATTCAAGTCTTAACCATCATTAATTTGAAAGAATTACTTTTTTACATGATCATTTAACTTTATTACATTTTTTTGTGTGTATCTGTCAAGAACCATTCTGACACTTAGTGAAAATTGTAATTTCTTTCTTTTTCAGGTTTCGAAGATTGATAGGTCTTTGTTATGTTGTAGTTAAAGTCAAGCTTCTTGTTGTAGTAGAGATTGGTGTTTTCCCACTTGTTTGTGGTTGGTGGCTTGATGTTTGCTCTTTGGTGAGTGATTAATCTTTTTATTTTAATTTACACAATGGAAACAAATTACATTATTCTTGCACTAAAGAGCAATCTAGTTTGTAAAATTATTATTATGTTTTTTTAACATTTGTGCAAAGAAAACAATGTGTCAAAAGGATGGTTGTTCTCTTGACACTGCTATTATTGTATACACGTTTGACTCCCTCAGCAATGTTTGTTTTTAAAAAGCAATGACTAGAATTTTAATATAACCCAAACATAAAAGCGGATTTATACATGTTTTTCTTGGGGGGGGGTTGTCAACAAAGATATTGAACATTATTTATTTATTAGACTGAATAAAATAAAACAAAAAATAAATTATTTTCATAATTATTTATAAAATTGTAAATCATTAATATTGCTTTGTTTACATATTTTGATAATTTTCTAATTTTTTATAAATTTTTGAATAAAAAGATTTTCCAAATTTCTTTCTTTATAAAAGGTAAATAATAAATATGGCATTGTACTTGATTTACATATTTTTATAATCTTATAAATAAACATTGCTTAGGTGTAATAGCAGTGTTAAGGAAATAACTGTCCCTTTGACAAAAATTTTTTTGCCAAATTTTAAAAAGGTTTTATGTGGTTCATATTAGTGTCATTGAACCAGAAAATCTTTATTTACATCTTTTTCAATTTGCTAAATAGCAATTTTTTTTCTTAGAGAAAGATATGGCATTAAGAAATGACATGGATTTTAATAAACATAAGAAATTACTTTTCTTAGAGAAAGTCATTTCATATGTCTATTAAAACATTTTTGAGTTTCTTTCTGTTTTTATCTTTTTCTTCTATTTTATAAATAAAAGAAATGTAAATCCAAAGTTTCCACCCAAAACATTGTTCAAGTCATAATTCATGTAGTTGAATGATATTTTGGATTTAAAAATTTTGAAGTTGTTATTCATTGAGTTGAACAACTTTTAATTGTAATAAAGATGATACAGTTTTTGAATCAATAGATTCAATTTATTCTTAAATATTATTTAATTTTCATAGTTGTTTTTTATATACACATACTTTGACTTGGTTAAATCTTTCAGGCAATGTTTGATGCTACTCTCAAAGAGAGAAAGAACAGCTTCAATTTGGCTCCTGGCACCTCCATGTTTGTACATTGGCTTGTCGGAATGGTGTATGTATTTTATTTTGCCTCATTCATCCTCCTCCTGCGAGAAGTGCTAAGACCAGGAGTATTATGGTTCTTGCGAAATCTGAATGATCCTGAATTTAATCCTATTCAAGAGGTAAAATATTTGAAGAATCTCTTAATTTCTTTTATCATTTTATTATTTGTTATTAGAATAGTAATAAATTATTTACATACAGACTATTGTCCACATCTTTGTCATAACATTTTGGCCATTGTGCTCTTGAAGTGATTGTCAATCCAGGTAACCTTCAGGCAATTTCTAACTGAACAAGAGGACAATAGTGGATTAAAATTTGAAGTTTGTGAATTTGGTGACATAGTAATTGTGAGGTCAATCCCTGGGCCAGGCAGTGTGTACTTGGGCTCTGTGGAAACGGGGCAGGCAATAACTGAGCAGTATTAAAAATAAGAACTAGATGAGTTATCTCTGGACCTGGAGAATAGAATAAGAAAAATCTACACCAGTTTATTCAATAAAGGGTTCAGTTTGAAATTCTCTGAAGGTTACCCAGATCAACAATCACCTGATCAAGGCCAGAGAGGACAACAGCCAAAACCTTTTAAATTAAAGTAATATGATGTTAAATCTTAAAGGAAGATTGATAAAAGGTCGAGAAATACTTAAGATGCGTAGCAGTTGTACTTATAGGAAGGAAAATTGGCATGATTTAAGATATATGTATATAGTAAAGTTTGAGATTAAAAGAATTAATTTTCTAAAATGCATTTAATTATAATAGAATTAACACCTGGAATTATCTAAGTTTGAACATCTTTAATAGTTTTAAGCAGTTTAAATTATTAGGCTTTCCCCTCGCCAATAAAAATGACAATCGAACAAAACCAGATATCCTTTGTAGAAAGGAATTTTATTCATCACAGTACTTCTACTATTCAATTCTGCTTTGTTTATTAGCTCAAGAATTTGGTTGACCATTTTGGATATGACCTGAAGGTGAATTCACCAAACCGCTTCTCCTGATTCTCTTACTACACACATATGCAAATTGATTTTGCAACTGGGCACCTGAAAGAAACCTGTTACTATAAATACAGGGATCCACTTTGGACCCTGTGCAGAGAAAACTGTTGTCCACTTCTGAGAGTAAAGTAAAAAAAAAAAAAAAAAAAAAATCATTGTTCATTGTGTCCATTAACTACCCATCCATTCAACTAGACAAATTTACTTCAGGGATAATTAGTTTAATTGTTTAGGGATAATTAGAACCAATTTGTACCCAGAGATGTGATGATATAATGGTCAAGTATCAAAATTCTAATCTGATGCCTCTAAGGTTGTGTAGAATGAGTTGATCTTCTGTGCTGTCAAGAGTTGGTGACAAAGCTTAAAAAAAACAAGGAGTTAAGAAAAAAAAAATGTATTTTTGTTTGCCATAAAGGTTTTGGCTTTTCTTAATCTGAAATGATTTGTTTTTCTTGCAGATGATTCATTTACCGGTGTATAGACATTTTCGCAGATTCATTGCTTCTGTTGTAAGTTATTTTTTCCACTCATCCCTTTTTCTTAAAAAAAACAAAAAAACACAGGAATATATGTCTCTGTGTCAATTTGCATAGAATAGACAAGACTATGTGTCAATTTACATGGAATAGATGAGTCCCTGTATCCGTCTGTACGGAATAGACTAGGCTCTCTAGACATTTTATTTTTATATTAAAGTTCATCTAATACAGGGCTTGAAAACCACTCGAAGTAGAGGGTTACTGTTATGAATGATGTGTGTGATATGAATGAAAGAGCAAGTGATAGGAAATGGAGATTATGAGGATGAGGAGTATAGATAATGATTGACTCTTGAAAAGTTGTCAGCCTAACAAAGAAGGAATTCCAAAAACAATTCTGATACTTGGTTTTTATTTTGTGAAGATTGCAGTGTTCAGCTACTTAGGTGACAACCAGTCTAAGAGAATCCAGAATTGAAAACCGTGGAGAAGACAGTGGTAAACTATACCACTATCTTTCCCAAGAATTCATGGCAATTCACAGATAATAAAGAAAAGGAATTTGTGGAGAGTCATAATTACCTATGCCCTGAAGGGGGCATTAAAAACAATAAAAAACAAAAATGAATGCACTTTTATATCATTTACTTTGTCAAGAAATTTAGGAATAAATAACATAAGTGTAACGATAATCTTAACTGTTTCCTTACAAGGAATTCAGCATTCATTGAGTATGCAGCTTGTACTACTGTCATTTGCAATTTATAAAAATATTTCTCTTAAAACAGTTTTTCAGAAAAATAGGTTTCTCAAGTCCAGTAGCTGTTATTACTCTTTCTAGTATTGATTGGCTGTTTCCTTCCTAACCTTTTGTTTGAAGTAGTGTGGAATGTTAACATATTGATTATGTCATTATTTTCTCTTTCACTTATATAATGTTTCTCTTAAAACAGTTTTTCAGAAAAATAGGTTTCTCAAGTCCAGTAGCTGTTATTACTCTTTCTAGTATTAATGGGGGTTTTCTTCCTAACCTTTTATTTGTAGTAGTGTGAAATGTCAACATCTTCATTATGCTATTATTTTCTGAGTTACATGTGATACCCATTTTAGTTGTTGCTGCTGTTGGTAGTCCTCAAGTGATTTTCTATTATTTGGTACAGTACAGTTGTGATTCTGTAGTGCCAGTCCACAATGTTCAAAGGAGGATGGTCTTTGCCAAGACCTTCAGGCTTCACTTGCTCAAAGCCATGTTTAACCATTGATCTTTATAAAGTGGTTGTATACAACAGACAATTTAGATTTTTATGGACATGTTTGGTACCATGCATGACATCCAATGTCTTGATATGATGTGGCTATTTAAGAATATTACTCTAGTTTTTAGTTTAATGTGTATGTTTAATTTAATTTTTGTTTCTCAGTGAAGCAATCTACTTAGGTAGTGCCCAGACAACTTAAGATTATTAAATCAACAGACAATAATATTCTTCATGAAAAGTATTCTTCTGCCATATCTCCTCTACTTTTTACTGTTTACTTTATCTGTTAAATAATTACTTGTCTGTTGAAAAAGCATGAAGTCATTGATATTTATATATTCATTTTAATAAATCTATTGATGAACTTTCGTCCATGGTACCTGGGTTTTATGAATTTAATTGCAGTACTAAATTGGGGACAAGGTCTTATTTTATTGTTGAAACAGCTAAATGTAACTGTAAGTTCTATGCTAAGTTTCTTCTGTTATACTTCTTGGTTGTGGAGCTTTTTCAGCTTCTTGCTTCCCAGCCAACTTTGATCTCCAAAGATTTAAATGTGATGTCAATCGCTATCTACTGTCTTAATTCTTGTTCTTTTATTGTTGTCTCTCCTTTTATAGAGTATGTGTATGTATGTTTTTTTTTCTTATTCTCTAGCACTCAGTAAACCCTTATGTCTTAGTGGCTTTATTGTTGTGCTTGGGTTGAAATGATTACAAAAAAAAAAAATAGTGTATTTTAGATAAATGTAGAAAAGCCTATGCACATGTCAAAGCCAAATGTATTATTGTCTTCTTTCAGGTAATATTTGGTAGTACTGTGCTACTAATGCTTTGGTTACCAGTTCGTGTCATCCGAAGACTGATGCCTACCTTCTTACCATATAATGCTGTCTTGAACAATGATGCTGTTATGAGTGAATTGTCTTTGGAATTGCTTCTGCTTCAAGTTGTGTTACCTGCCTTACTTGAACAGGGTCACATCCGGGCATGGTTGAAGAGTGTGGTTCGAGGATGGACAATTGGAATGGCCTGGGTACTTGACCTTAGGTCATACCTCATTGGTGACATTCCACTATCAGATCAGGTAATGCTATCTTTGAAGATTTTTATTTGTTTTTATTCTTTTTTGTGTTCAGTGAACAAATAACTGTCTTTATTTTAACTATTATTATTATTGCATCTTTGCATTTTTTTTTCTCCCCCTTTTTATAGGATAATATAATTCAGGGGGATCAACCACCAGTTGTTCCTGTTCCCAATGCAGCCCCTGCCGCAGCTGCCCCTCCAGCTGCAGCTCCAGCTCCGGCCCCACAGGCTCAAGCAGGACTTGGAGCAGCACATCAAGCGATGCTGCAAGGCGGAGGACCCACTGGATTCCAAGCATACAAAAGACCATCTTTTTTTACGATACGAGTGAGTGCATAGATTTAATGCTCCCTTTGTATGTTATAAACTGTTTATATTCAAACTTTGACATGTTGAATTCATAAGGAACTTTAATTTTCTCTTTGTGTTAAATTTTTCATTATCAATCCTTATTGGGTGCTTGGTTTTATTTTGTTCCATCTTTCCTTTCACATTCTTCATGACATTGCTGTGGTTTTTATTTTATGACTTCATCTTTTCTCTTTTTTTACATTGCAGGTGTTTCTCCTTGTTGTTTTTATGTGTGTCACATTATTTACTGCCAGTCTGGTGTCTTTAGTTGTACCAGGTAAGTCAACTTTTGAAAATATGTCCCCCCAGCCCTGATAATGTTTCCATATATGTGCATACATTACATTGTGCAGGTGTACATATAGTAATTTGCCTCAAAATGAGGTTTGACAAAATTCTAAAAAACACAAAACAAATGTAAGTTTATATATTGTTTATTTGGGCAGTAACCTTTCTTTTATACATGTTTCATTAGATTTGGCAGACAGGGAAAGTTTTTGTAATGTTCGTATAGTTGTCCTTTTTGAGGGGATGTCTGTAATATAATATCCGATAATAAAGAATTATTGCTCTACTATTGTGCTGAACCCAGTTTTTAAATTAATGCTGTGAACATTTGAATTTATATTTGATTCGTTCTCATTTCATTTGTACACACACACACACACACACACACACACACATACATATATGTTTAGGTAAATGAGATAACGAGATATTAATGACCACATACGAGTGTGCTGGCATGCATACGCTGGTAAGCAAATAAATAATTATCAAATTTAGCCAAGTGGTGTAGACATAATAGTGCTCAATGTGAATAGATAGAGCTAAGAAATATATGTTAACAAATACTCGTATACCTATGTTTGATGTGCAACTTGAGTTTCATTTGTTACCTAATTCATTGGGCACGAGTTGGGTAACCAGTAAAACTCAAGTAGTACATCAAACATAGGTATATGTGTATTTATTAACATATATACAGGTAAAATGAGAACAAGATTAAACACACTAAAACTAAGTTATAGCTGTACCAATAGTCTTACAAAAAAAAAAAAAGTGAAAAATTTGGATAATAATGCACATTCCAAGATAAATACTGTTGATAATATTAAACAAGATAATTGCAAGAATTCTAACGAATACTCATTATGAAGCAAATGTTTAACCAACTCTCTTTTTTATCTAAGTACTATTTCAACAATAGAGAATCTGGCTGTTGAAAAATCTTGGTAGTACTAAGAATCCTTTTAAGACTAGGTGGTATCAACATATCTTACCCTTCACCAATAGTATTTATAAAAATAATACATTGCTTTCTAAATATTTTTGGAATTTAAAAAAAACCCTATGGTAAAATGGAAAATTAAAAAAAAAAAAAAAAAAGCTGGAACATGTAGATCGTTAAATGAACCCTGTTTTATATGCTTACATGCAAAATTAGAAATTATCATGGAGTTGACTTTTTAATATTTTTATATTAAAAAGACCTCATTGGTATAATCCCTGCTACCTATGGATTTAGTATTATCTTTCTCTTTCTATATATATATATATATAGCATTTTTCTTAACACCATCTCAATTTTTTTTTTTTTTTTTCAAATATTAAGTATGTCTTATTTTTTTAATCTTTTTTATAACAAGGTATAATCATTTTATACCTGTTGGTATAAATTATATATATGGGACAAAGCTGTAATCTAAGTTTAGTATATTACTGTCAAAGTAGATATTACAAGTGACTGTGGATAATATTGGTGTTTCATTCTGTTGTCAAGTCTAACAAAATGTCTCTAACTGTAACAAAATTACATTTCTTCAGATTTATTTTTAATCTAAAAAAGGAAATGCTTTAGAATAAATAGAAAGGTATTATCTGTCAACCATTATTAATTTTTACTACTATTCACTTTCACCATATTTTTTTTTTTAAATTAAAAGTAGTATAAGAATGATACTATTGCTGTTGCACCAAGTGTCGTCCTGGGTAAGATGATAAACTACGTCCAGCAGCAAGGCCTCAGATGAGGAGGTTTTGAGGAGCATGGAACCACCTTAATTGCTGGTGTTCCCAGGTCCACCCTGACCCGGGGTGGTAGCACCTGTTAGGGCTCCAGTTATGGGCAAATAGTTAACTATTATCAGCAATACTTTTTTTGAACAAAATTATTACCAGCAATGCAATTTTGAAGGAAAAATATAACCTGGAACAGATTTTTGACAAAATATTACCTGCAATAAAAAAATTTGTTGGCATTAAATAACCCATTAAGGTTGATATGCTGTAAAACAAAATTAACCAATCCAAACCAAAAAATACTATTCTATTTGTACAAATCTATCCTAAAGTTATGTTGTCGGCATTAAATAATCCATTGAGGGTGATATGCCGTAAAACAAAATAAACCAAACCAATCTAAACCAAAGAATGCATATTCTATTCATACAAATCTATCCTGAAAATGTTGTCAGCATTAAATAACCTATTGAAGGTGATATGCCGTAAAACAAAATAAACCAAACCAAACGATATACCAAGTGTAAGAATAATACTGCTGCTTCTTGCAGTGTAAAAAAAATATATCCTGTTGACACACCTTGTGTAAAGCTGTGCAAGTGGTGCAATGGATAATGAGCCAGAATGAGAAATTGGATAGTAGAGTTTGAATTCCAATTGGGTTCATTACATTCGTGTGCATGCCACTACACTAGGGAAAGATATGAATCTATGTCCTCTTCACATCTATACGTTGAATAGTAGCACTTGAATCTGGAAAAATCATTGCTGTTCTCAAAAAGAAAAAATGTTAATGCATTTTCCATTTACAAAAAAAATGGTATTATTCTTAGAATCCAAGATATATTTCAATTTCAAACTAACCTACAAAGGGTTGATAAACTGTAAAAAAAAAAAAATCAAGATTTCAAATGAATTAATCAGAAATAATTCTGTTGATACTCCTAGTGTAAAACAAAACTAATATGAAGCTGATAATGATCATGGAATGAAGGGAGAAGTTATTGATTAAATTTGGTCTCTCCTACAAATCTATCAAGTTCTTTTAACAGATAAAAAGCAGCTGAATATTCCCCAATGTGAGTTTGAATCTCATTGAGTTTATTTTTATTTCCAATCCTCTATTGCAGGTTAATGGACTGAATAAAAGATGCAATAAAAAAGCAACTAAAAAACAACATGAAAGTAAAAATAAAAGTCAAACTGTAGAATTTATTTTTTTAAGGGGAAAAAAAAACAACTTTTCACTATCATGAATATGTAGCATCGATTTTTAAGTTTGGAATTTTTTCAATTTATATTTTAATTTCAGAAGTTGCATTTGTAATAAAATGTATAAGTCTGCATATAGTAATATATAAAATTCAATGTTCACTTGTCTCTATTCTGAGTTTGTAAAATTTTCACAATTAAGTCTCCTGATGAGTGGATGTAATCTTTGTGAAACTCTGAGTAGACAAAGTAAGTGAACTTTTAATTTTTATTAATTACTGTTAATAATATCTTGATATTGAGCAACTATAATTACAGAGTACTTAAAAACATTACCTTCCAGAATTTTTTTTTTATCTTAAGTCTGCATATGGGAAAACGATATATAAATTTTTATATATCCAGAACAATTTTTGTGAAAAATCTATGACAAAGTGGAAAAAATTCTTCACGTTATGGATTTCATCTTTAGGACTTCATTGAACTAAAGTGATGTTTATGTTGATGTGACTGCACATTCATATGAAGGAGAGTGGATGCTGAAATTTTAAATTTAATTTTTTTTTTTTTAATGTAGTTTAGGTATAATAGTTACCTGATTTCATTTAGTTTCTTTTTCGTTTTGTTTGTTTTTAAAGAGATAAAAATTTATTTGAGGCTTGAAGTTTGAAAACGGAAAAAATATACAGTGTGTTAGATCTACATAGCAGCTAATTGCATTTAAATCAGCAGCAGAAGGCTTGGCACCCCTGCTGGTTAAAAGTGGTTCAATCCTGGAGCTTTATTTAATCTTTGCCAATTCCTCCTTTGTGAGTTTTTATATTAGGTCCCTGGAGAAACCTTGTCACTTTGAATAAGCTATTTCCTTTTAGATGTTGTATCTGCTCTTAATAGTCTATATACCCAAAACACATATATATATATATGTAGTCACATCAATGTAAATGTTAGACAGTCCTAAAGAATGAAATGTGCCACACACTACTTTGTTACTGATTTTTTTCTAAAAAAAAATCTTGCATATATAAAATTTAATTTTAGTACCTGCTCTTATTTATAGCTTGGAGAATCTATGCGTGCATGGGTAAATTACCATAACAGAATGCAAAGTTGAAGGTATTTTTTTTTTTAATACTTGTACCTGAATCATTTAGATTTTGGTTAAAATTTTTTTTTTTTTTTTTTCTTTAAATTGTTTCAGTTTTTATTGGTCGCAAGCTGATGGGTCTGTGGATGGGTGAAGCGAAAATTCATGAGCTTTACACTGCTGCTTGTGGCCTTTACATTTGTTGGTTGCTACTGAGGATAGGCACTGTACTCTACAATTGGATTCCTCAGGGAACTGCTGTCATCATGAAGAAGCT
The DNA here is from genome assembly GCA_903632075.3 of Acanthosepion pharaonis. Classification (NCBI taxonomy): domain Eukaryota; kingdom Metazoa; phylum Mollusca; class Cephalopoda; order Sepiida; family Sepiidae; genus Acanthosepion; species Acanthosepion pharaonis. The sequence continues at coordinate 6,033,940 of CAHIKZ030000302.1, forward strand.
TAAGGAATGGGCCATTTTGGTATGTATCCAATGTTTTTTTTTTTTTTTTTTTTTTGTTTAAGCATGAAGGTGGTGATCATTCAAACAGAAAATTTAACACCTGTTATTTTCTTTATCGGCTTTGCAAAGCATAAATTTATTTTATTTGTGATGATTATGAATGGCAGCTCCTTGCGTTGAACTCCTATTGGGACTTGAGCTCACTCCAGACCTCAAGTGGAACTCACGCATATGGTACATTGCTAGAGATGCTGGAAAAATAACTGGTTCCTTGTACCGCACATGTAAGTACCTGATCCTGCCTGCTATGCGCTATCTTTACAAGACCCAGATATGACTAAAAACATATTTGGGATAGAGTTAACCAGTCCACACTTTCCAGCCTTGAGTTCAGAAGTGTCTACATGGCTTTGTGGGTTATTCATTTTTTTTTTTTTTTCCCACTTTACAACCCGCAGACAAAATACCTCAAACCTCTTGCTACACTCACTATTTCTATGGCAAATTTTCTAACAAGCTACATTCCTTATTTTCACCAGCCCTGACCATTACAGCTAAGACCTGCCATGACATGTACACAGTCGAATCATCCTCATTCCCTTTATATTCCATTCATAAGGAGGAAGTTTCAGCATCTTCCAAAGAACTGTTAAGTTGTGGAACAGTCTCTCAAGAGGATGCTTCCCCAATCACTACAATCTTAACCTCTTCAAGTCTATGGTTAACCATTAACTTTCTTACAGTTCCTCTTAAAATAAACCTCCTGCACTTATGTGTAACCACCTCAATCAGTAACTCTCTCCCTTGAATGCCTCATGGGCCTTGTATAGTGAATAATTAGTAAAAAAAAATCATAATGTATTTGACTTTGTTTCTTGTTTGATTCCTAGGAAGTAATTTTTTGTTTTTTTTTTAATCTGGAAATTGTTTTCATGTGTGTTTGTAGGATGTATAATAGTAACCAAGACAGAATGGAAAAGCTATATACACACGCAGTGTTTCAGCAAGAGCATCTGCTCCCTCTGGCTTCCTCAGGTTAGAATGAAAAAACAGACAAAACTGTATATAAGGAAAAATGTGTTTTGAATCTTTGAGGATAAGTGAGGACTATAAATCAAATTACATTATCACATCCAATGTCCAGACACAGAAAATGTCTGTCTCTGTTTATATAGTGTGTGTGTGTGTGTGTATATATATATATATATATATATATATATATATATATATATAGGCAGCAATCTTGAATTTATGTGTTTCATTAAAGACAACAGACAAGGTACTATGATTATTCTTTTTATTTAATTTTCTTGTGTTCGAACAAGTGTTTTCTTTCTGGACACAGTGTGTGTAGAAACTGTCCAAATATTCTATAATTCTGAGTGCTATGCTTTTAGCCATTATCAAGGATGATTTTATTTTTGCTTTTTAATTGGGTGTATGGGTTGTATGCATGTTTTTAGAGTTATAGAGATGTTTCATTTTCTGAACTCCATCCAAAACATACTAGTAGAAAATACAAACATAATAACCTCATCTGCATGTTTAAAAAAAAAAAAAAAGATTAAAAATGATGGAAGCCTTTATAATAATAATAATAATAATAAAAAAGCCAATACTTAATAATATTAAATATGAACATGGCTAGAATGTCCTATGTTCGGAAAATAACACTCCTATAGCTCTAAAAACATACACACAACCCATACACCCAATTAAAAAGCAAAAATAAAATCATCTTTGATAATGGCTAAAAGTATAGCTGAAAGTGCATGGAATTATAGAACATTTAGACAGTTTCTACACACTCTGTGTCCAGAAAAGTTCAAACATTTGTTCAAACACGAGAAAAATTAAATAAAAAGCTTAATCGTAGTACCTTGCCTGTTGTCTTTAATGAAACACACACACACACACACACACACATATATATATATATATATATATATATATATATATATATATATATATATATATATATATATATATATAAGAGCTGTTTGTTGTCTGTTGGATTTTAAATCAGTTCATAGAAATTATTTTTTTTATCTTTATACTTGTACACACATGTAACTATGCATATACACATATTAGATGCCAAATATTGATGTTGGCAGGAGGGTAAAAACATATTTGCTCTTTAATTTGCCTGGAATACAGAACAATCGGGAAAATTTTGCTCTAAGGCAGTCCTGCACAATTAAAAGTTGTGAAATGGCCACATTGATCACAGAGAATTGCTACTGGCCACAAAAGTATTTATTTCAGTATAAATTACTGAGTGTGAGTGACATAAATACAGAGATACATTTAGAAACAGATATATACAGAGATGGATGGTGAGAAGATTCTTTTTTTTTTCTATGGAGAATTAAAATAGGATTAACAAAGATTAAATACAAAGGCAGTGAAATATGTATTGAATAAAGTAACGCTTCCACAAAACTGAGTTTTTCATATGCACTCAGTCCCTGGATTTATTCAGGAATTGAATTGTGATATTATGTAGGGTGTTGGTCTTGGTTTTATTGTTGAGAATTGAGAGATTAGCACACTCTCGTTGCATTTTCTTCTTACTAAATCCTTTTCTCTTCTGGTCAGATATATTACACTGAACTATAAATGTCAGCTTGATCCAGAGAGAAAAAGATTCACTAAGAAGAAAATATATTGAGAGTGCGCTGATCTCACGATTCTCAACAATAAACATAAGACCAGGCTCATACATAATATCTCTGATCATCACAAAAACAATAGCAGAACAATATGGTATGAGAATTAATAGAGGAAAAAAAAAGATCGATTTGGAGTGAGCTGATTCAAAATCCACTTACCTAAATACAAACATCATGTCTACATAAGTTTATCCACCCTCTCTCCCACACATTCATTGTGTAATAGAAATGTGTTCTATTTATGCATTCATAAACATTTATTTGAAGGCTTCAGGGAATTCTAACTTGGTATGTCACAGAATGTTGACTAAATATAATTAATTATGCAAAACTTAATTTAAAGGAAAATTTAAAACCCATTTTTTTTTTTTTATCACTGACACTGACTGACCTTAATTTTTCCTTGAATTATATTTATACTGAATTATATATACTATTATACTGAATTAAGTTTTTCAGCTTACAGGAATCCCCAATAAACATTTGCAATCACTGAAGAATTTGTTTAAAAGATGATATAAGAGTGGATGTAAAAAAAAGTTCTCAGATGAATGTTTTTCAAATATTCTGACCAAATATTTATATATTTGAATGTTTTTAAAAAATCCTTCCAAGTAGAACCTAGAATTTTTCAGCCGCTTCCTTAATAAATACATAGACTATTTAGGTTACCTGATATTTTCCTTATTTTAAAATTGACTTACCAAATAATACCATTCTGTGGAATTGAATCAAACTGTTATCATCTTTGCTTTTTCCATTCATACCCAAAGATCCAAGAATGGAATTTCTCATAAACCAAATTTGGCTTATGAGAAATTTAGTTCATGGCGAATATTCTTTTTGTCTTTAAAAAAACGTTCTAGAATATATTATTGAGAATTTTGGTACTTTAGCTTTTACTATCAGTAATTAGAAATAAGGTGTAGTTTTGTAATTTCAAAATAGGCAATATAATAATAATAATTTTTTTTTTTTTTTTTTTTTTTTGTTCCTGTTTTTTCTTATTTCTGAAAAGTCTTATTTTGATTCTGATTGTTCCTCCCTTAGCACGACCATTACACCCTGCCAATACCTCATAGATAATGGACTATTCTGTTTTGATCATGTGGAAAGATGGAAAAGACACATCAGAGATGCTACTTGGTTTTGATGAAAAAATGAAAGAAGGGAAGATAGAAGTGTTTAAAAACTCTTTCAGTGAAATAGAAAAAGTTTTCAATTTCAAATCTTTTCATTTGTACCCCCATACTTCTTAAAATAATGACCACCATTCATATTTATTATTATTATTGCAATATTTTGTTAAAGTTGTTAAGCTCGGATATTTAATGATGCAATAGGGGAATTTCTACAAATATTTTATTGTAGAATTTGCCATGAAGTTAATCAATCATTGACTTAAGAATTAAGTTTCATTAGGAAATTCAAAAAGGAAAACCGTAAAATTTTTCTGGGTATTTCTAGTGAATATTAATAAAGAGAGCCAGGTGCTAAGTGCCGTGAAAAGGAGCTAAATTAGCAACCCTCAAGATGATGCATGTAAATAATCCTAATTTTTCAGTTACTTTTTTTTTTTTGTTTTGAGTTTGAACATCTCTAACCCTAAATTTCTTCAGTTATTCTTATTCACTATTATTCATCTCTATCATTTTTTAATTCATTTTATAAAGTTTTATGCATCCACTTCTCCTTGCATGCTTGATCAATCACTCCATGTGTAGGGAATCTGCCCACACACTCTGCTTGGATGATCCAAGAAGTAAACCTTATATACTTATAACATGACACTTTTTTAATTTTTCCATATTTTCTTAACCTCTTTTTTTCATTATCTTGCTTTCTTCATTATCTTTTATAACAAAGAAAATAAAACCCTGACTGTGGAAAAAAAACAAAAACAAAAACAAACCCAAAACCAAACTATTGACCTTGTATTCTTGTTCATATTGATGAATATTTTCCTCTGTTGTCCTTTGCAGAAACTCTACTTTTGCATAGATTTATTTAAAAGGGAATTACCTACAGGACTTTACCTAGTCAGTTCTAATGTTCTTACAAATTGCATCTTTCTCTTTATTCTCAAGGATGTTTAGAGAATTTTTCTTAGGTATTTTTTTTTTTTTTTAATGTAAATTTCTGCCTAGCATATCTTCTTGTATGCCAAATAAAAGTACTGGCATGTTTTAAATTATTTTCTTTCATTTTCCACCAGACATGGTGCTTATTTGGTATGGCACACTTATTAGTTTTCAAATAATTTTCTTCATGGCATGATTATTTTGTTCCAGGAATAAAAAGTATCACACTTATTTTCTAAGTTTAAAATATAAGGCTATTCCAGACAGCTCTTGTATTTATTATAAAAGAGTGTGTATTCTGGGTTGGTTTTTCTTTGTAACACGAATTGATTATAATTTGGGAATTCCTTTTGGTGTAAATGGAAAATTCACTTAACTTACTACTAATACTTTTGCTACATTTTGTTGTTTTACTAAGTTGAGAATAGTCTGGGAAAGGGCTAAATGCATAAAGGCAGGTGGGGGATGTGTTTTGCTGGGAGATTATGTTGTGTCAATCATTTGAGTAAGGGAGAGCTTGCTTGTTTTGAAAAATAATCCTGTTTGTTATCTGGGCTCAAATGTTGACTGATATCAGTGGAAAGTACAAAACTGTATTCTGTCTTTTTTTTTTTTCTTTTTAGTGTATAAGGTGTTACTGCAAAATAATAGATAGGAGAGGATTTGCCCATGAAAAGAAATTACTTATCCTAACACACAGTTTCTACTAACTCCTTCAAAGTAGTCACTTTTGGTATGTTTGCAGCAATCTTATGAAGAATACTAGTAAAAGACTGTACTAAATTTGGTTTACATATACTATTCAATTTCTGTAAACTTTTTGGTAGCATTTTGTAGGTAAAGTAGGTTTTTGTTGCTATTATAAACCTTTGGTGACTAAGACACCGTATACTTTTAAATTTTTTTTTTTTTTTTTTTTTTTCAATTAAAAAAAGTCTGTTAATATTTGCATCTGAACTTTGTACTAAATAAAACTTTCTTGCTTACTATTCAATTTTTTCTGGCTTTATTACTTCCAAAAATTCTATGGTGCACTTTTATAGTCTCAAAAGAAAGTACAAAGTAAATCATAGTTTAACTTATTAATAGTAGATAAATGTAAATTCAATTAATACTCAACTACAAATGATAGAAATTTCTGCAGCACTTAATGTGTGAATATTACTTGTAAAAATGTTATCTTTGTGTTTTTATACTTGCTAAAAAACAATTATCTTTTAATTTCCAAGAATTGTATGAAAAACAATATCTATAATCTATGTGCTTACTTTAGATTTGCTGCAGTGTGTGTGTGTGTGTGTGTAATATATATATATATATAATATTTCTAAATAAACTTCCGGTTTAACAGTTGCCAATCACACCTAAAAGTTTCATGCGTTTTCATGCAATCCTCATGTATTTGGTAACTTTTGTGAAAACGGACATTTTTATACTCCTTTGGCAAGTTCAACATGTTACAAGGGTAGTTGCATATGTGTACATGCTATGCACACAACAAACTCACCAGGGGTGGAAGGAAATGCCTACCTGTCCAAGATAGAAATGCTGAAAAATTCTTGTGTGTGGGGTTGGGAGTGGGGGTGGAATTAGGCCTGAAAAAATTCAAAAGTGTGCCAAGAAAGTACTCTATAGCACGAGAAACAGTAGGGCCTCAGCAAAGGAGCCTAATGCTAACAGTAAAATAGTGGTCCCTCAAACTTCGCTCCCTGCCCCGAGCATATGATTAGAAATGTTAATGTCCTGCCATTTAATATGGCATTGAGCTCTCTTTCTCCAGTGTGCCTCTGTAGCATACTCCCTTAGGAGTTTTTACTTTACATTTTATTTAAATATATATTAATCATTTCACCTCAAGCAAAGTGATAATGCCACTAAGATGCAATGGGTTACTGGGAGTAGAAGATAATAAGAAAACTTTAGTGAGGAGAAAGGATAATAAAAGAACAAGATTCAGGAAGACAGAAGATGGCGATTGATGTTGCATTTAATTCATTGAATTTGTAAGTGGCAGGGAAGCAAGAAACTGGAAGTGATTTCCACAGGTGAGAAGTGTGAAAAAAAGAAACTATTAGGATAGGACTTATGGTTACATCTATCTAACTCAACAGTAGAACAGTGAGACCTAATTGCCAATCTAGTAGTACACTTGAAATCATATAGTTCTTGTATCAAGGACGAAAACTCATGAGGCAGTTGCCATCAAAATATTTGTAGAAAAGACAGAGGGAAACCATGTTATATTGCTCTGTTCTTACATTAACCTCTCTTTGGATTAATGTCCTCCTTGGAATAATCTGTACTAATTATCAATTTATGCATATATATAGTTCTATGAATTTAGATTATCTCTGTAAATAAAACAGTTCTCTTATTAATGTAGATTAGTTTTGTAAATATTTGCGATGTGAATGATTGCATGTTTATTTTTTGCTTATATTAAAAAAAAATGTTTTCATTTTTATGGTAAGATTTAGCTAATTGTTAATTCTTTGAAAATTAGATAAAGTAAATTTGAATTTTTTTCTTTTAAATTGATGCACAAGAGTATATAGGTATTTTTACATAGGCACTAATATTCAGAGAACTTAAAACGATTACTTGGTTACTTATTTTAGTGCCTCATATTACTTATCATTACCATGTGCCGTAGATAATCAACAGTGCCTGTTTATAGCCATCTGTCAGTTATATTGTCAAATGCTTTTACATTTACATAAGCAGTTGTATAATCATTCTAAGTCATGTGGTTAATTAAAATAAGTGCTATGTAATTTATTGTGTTTTAGTAGTTTTGGTTTTCCAAATATCAGTAACCAGTCACATTTTGGAGTTTTTTTTTCTTTCCTACAAAATTCATTAAGACTTCTATTTTTGTGGGCATCTTCATGAAATTTACATTGCCTGCTCTTGATATATATTTTTACGTTTTTATTTTTTCAATGATGTTCACCCTGTACAAGGCCCAAGAGCGACTTGAGGTAGGGGGTTACAAAGTAAAAGATACAGTTTATGGGGATATGTGGGAAAGTTAATGGTTAATCCTCGACTTGAACAGGTTAGGATTGTAAGGATCGAAGAAGCATCTTCTTGAGAGTCAGTTCCATAAAGCAGCAGTTTGGAAGAATCTGTTCAAGTTGAACTTACATCTCACCATTGGAATACACAGGGATTGAGAGTGGTTTGCTATAATGGTCATTGCATGGCAGGTCTTAGCTGTAAAGGTTAGAACTGGTGGAACTAAGGAATGTAGTTTGTCTGAACATTTTCCATGGAAATATCAGCAATATTTCATCTGTAAGAAAGGGATTTGAAGGTGGAAAATAATTTGTCACCCACAAGGAGGCGGAGACACTTTTGGACTCTGTTGAGACTTGAAAGTGAAGACTGGGTAACTCCTGTCCATATATAGTAGAAGTACTCTATTTTCAGCCTGATCTGGCTCTTGTAAAGGTAGAGGATAGCATGAGGAATCAGGTACTTACTTGAGCAGTACAGGAAACCAACCATTTTTCCAGCATCTTTAGCAGTGGATTGTATGTACGAGTTTGGTGAAAGTTCTGGGTCTGCATGGTGGTGATGAAACATTACTAATTTGATATTATTATTTATTTATTTATTTTTTTTAATTTTTTTTTATTTTTATTTTTTTTGAGGCATTTAATGTGATCAGCCAGTCCCCCCCCCCACTGATCTGTTAAGTTCAGAGGAGAGATCATCTGCCAAGCTTTGGTCATCTAGAGTTTTGAAAGTGCATCCATATACTGCTGTATCATCAGATATCTGTAGATATTCATAAATGATTGGAATATACTCTTTGGCAGATCCTTTACATAAAGTAGAAAGAGGGTTGGACTGAGACGTGAACCTTAGAGGTGTCTGCCTTGATCACTTAGGCCTTGGGAGACTGGATTTTGAAACAATATTTTTTTTAAAAAAAAATCATTTTACCCCAAGCAAGGTGGGAATGCCATTGGAATGCAGAAGCTTAGAGAGAGAGTGAAAGTGAGAGAAAAGACTGGTTATAGGGGGTCACTGAAAAAAGTATAAAAGCTGAACAGGGTTCAAGAAAATAATTGGCAATTGACATTCCATTTAAATTTTTGAAGATTGTAATTATCAGGGAAGCAAGGAAATGGAAGGGAATTCCACAAGTGAGAAGTGCAAGAAAAGAAACTGTTGGAGTAGAAGTGGTGGTTACATTTAACTAATTCAACAGTAAAAGGGTGGGACCTAAATGCCAATCTAGTAGCATGCTTAAGCTCAAGTAGTCCAGGCAACAGGGAAAAAAGCTCGTCTGAGCAGTTACCATGAAAATATTTGTATAAAAGAGAGTGGGATGCCATGCCATGTCAAGTCAGTAAGAAAAGACTGAAGTCGATATGCCAAGTCAGGATCGATTAAACTGCAGATTCTTCTTTGGCTTTTGTTAAGAACCTCGAGGTGAGTAGGAGGAGCACCTGACCAAATTTGGCAACAGTATTCAATGCACAGATGAATGGTAGATTGGTAAATGTGCAAGATGGACTCTGATGAGAAAAACCTTCTGGCACAACACAGTGACCAAACTTTCCTTGTGGTAGATGTAGCTATTGATTCAATGTAGTAGTTCCACTTCAAGTGGTTGATTTTGTCAGGTTGAGAACTTTTCAGCACTCCTCTTGATTTAATGAAATGAATTCTCTTAAAATGGTTTCTTTTTGTCCGTTTTTTTTTGGAAATCTAATAACAAAGTTCAAAATCCTTTGCTTTGTCAGCATTTCGACATGCCACATTTTTGACACTGTCTTATTTAGAATTTTTAACAGCATTTTATTTATTTATTTTTTTTTTTAATATTGTTAGATACAGTAATAGTAGTTTGGGGTATCCTTGTTAATTATCTTAATTGCCATCACCACACCCGCCTCCATGTTTGATAAAACAGAAAAGCAGCAAATTTACAAACTTACTTACTAATTAGGGAAGGACAAACTTATTACTTAATGGTAATGATCTTTGAGAATAGCTTGTTAACCATTACACCAAGAATGGCTAATTTTGAATAGGTTTCTTCTTCAAATCCACTGATATATTTTCTCTTGGCATTGTGCTGTAGTATCTGCATATTCTTTATTTTTTTTTTTTTTTTTTTTGTCAATCCAGTTTTGAACATAGAACTTATTAGTATTGTTAGATAACAAATCGTTTACTAACATTGTATGTGAATTACTAAATTGAAATATTTTTTGAATTGTGAATTTGTTTTGTGTGAAACTGACAAATAGACTGACTTTAATTGGCAAAAGAAAAGAGAAAATAAAATACAAGAAAAAGAGTAAAAAAAAAAAAGTATATATTTGATAGTTTTTTGCATCTGCCACTAACCTAACAAGTTTCATCTCCATGAAGAGTTCTGCCTTTAACAAAATCTTTTCTTTTGCACAGTGGCATAATTGGAATTCTGTCTTTGGGACTTTTCAAGATAGAACTATCAAATTTTATCAGGTATCAAAAGCATTTTTCCTCTGTATGACTGATTGAGAGAAGAAAAAAAAATCAAATCCCAATTACACCATATTGCAAAAAAAAAAAAAATAGAATTTGGTGTCCAAGAAGGCAAATAGGAAATAATCTCTTTGATCAAAATCTTAATGAAAATTTGAGTTTAAAAATTTTATAGTGTAAACATTTGTGCCTTTTTGCATTTAATGCATGTGCTTATTGTTGTCATGAAGCAGTTTTTGTTATCTTAGCAGAACATGTAAAATATTTAAACTTACATTTTCAGCATTAAATTCACTTTAATCCATTGAACCTATAATTCCAGTCTACCAGTGCAGTACTCTGGCATTTAATTGCTAAAAAGAACTACACAGTCAAACATAAGTAGAATAAGGCTGTTTATATGAGCAACTTTGTACTGGCCATTTGTTGCTTTTTCACTGCTGGTTTGTTGTCTGAAACAGTGAACTTTACCCAAATGACTACAATTTATCAGCAAGTAGTTTATCATCAGGGTTCAATGGGTTAAGTTATGGAAATTTCATTTCATGAGGGGAAGAAATGGCAAGAACTCTTAAAACCTGTTATCTTTGTATAAACATTTAATTTTTAAAAAATTTTTTTTAGAATTAATTTAAGAGAGAAAAGAAAATGATTACTTTTTCATATTTGTCTTCTACTTTGTTGAAAAGTCTTGTCTTCTGATAAATAAGACTTTTGCAAGATATTTGAAGAGTGACACAAAAAAATTAGTCAAGTGTCTTTTTTTTTGCTCTCTCTACCTCAATGTTCAGTTAATGTCATGCTGTAGAAAAGTCTTTTCTTAGCAGCCAACCTTTGACAGTTTTAAATAGTTTTGATGTTATAGAATATAAATGAAAAAAAAAAATACCCCCAAAACTACTAAATGTAAGCAGGAAAAAGGTAAATTTTTAAAAAGAATTTTATGAAAAATTAACTTGTTTGCATGTGGTTAGTCATGTTACTTTTCACATCTCTCTTGCCCTTTCAAATGACATTTTTTAATATGATTGTTGCAAAGTGTGTATATATATATATATATATATGTTAAGAAATGGACAAGGTCCGACAATTTATTTATTAAAGACATTTTTATTTATTAAAGACATTTTTATTTATGTTTAACGTTGCGTATATGACAGTTCCGTATAGGATGCAGGTTCGAATCCTGTCTATGAACGAATATTTTCTATGAAAATTTCTCGGACATTCAGGCCGGTAAATGTTATTTAATACTGTTTATCTTAAACAGAGCATTTGCTTAAATACTTGTATCTATAAAATAACAACGTTAAACATAAATAAAAAATGTCTTTAATAAATAAATTGTCGGACCTTGTCCATTTCTTAACATATGACGTCATTTGTTTACATTCGACACGCCAGAGCAGTTATGAATGCGAGATTCATGGAAGATTGTAGTTTATAACAGTAAATTCGACCTTGTCTACCATAAGGTTCATGGTGGCCGAGTGGTTAAGGCATGTCAGCGTATATGACAGTTCCGTATAGGATGCAGGTTGAATCCTGTCTATGAACGAATATTTTCTATGAAAATTTCTCGGACATTCAGGCCGGTAAATGTTATTTAATACTGTTTATCTTAAACAGAGCATTTGCTTAAATACTTGTATCTATAAAATAACAACGTTAAACATAAATAAAAATGTCTTTTATATATATATATATATATATATATATATATATATGGCAATGTCTAACCTTCATGCCCACATAAAAATGGCATGTCAAAAGTATGGATTTTCCCATGACACTGTTATTTTGTACTACCTTCACTCTTGCATCAATGTTAATTTACAAGATTATAAAAATATGTGACCCAAGTACAATGCAATATTATTATTTACTTTTTTATAATGGTTCTCAAAACTCACACCTGACCTCAAGTGGAATTCCTATATACAATCCATCACTAAAGATACAAGTAAAATGATCGACTCCCTGTATCACTCCAGTAAGTACCTGACTCCTCATTCCATTCTCTACCTTTATAAGAGCCAGATCAGGCTGAAAATGGAGTACTGTTGCCATATTTGAGTGGGAGCTGTCCAGTCTTGATAGAGTTCAAAAGTGTCTCTGAGTTCTTGTTAGAGAAGAATTATTTTTCACACTCCAACCTCTCTCTCTCTCACAGGTGGGATGTGGTGAGTCTCTTGCTGCTCTATCTCTACTACCATGGGAAGTGCTTGGACGAACTAAATTCCTTGGTTCTGCCAAGTCTAACATTCACGGCTGGGACCTGCCATGCCACTTACATAGTAACAAACTACCCACATTTCCTCTGTATTCTATCGGCAATAAGTTCCACTCAAACAGCTTCTTTTCGTGAACCACTGCCCTATGGAACAAACTCCCTAGAGGATGTTTCCTCGATCACATCAATCTTAACCTGTTCAAGTTTAGAGTTAACCGTTGTCTTTTCCTCCTATCCATGTAATCTACTTCTTATCTACCTTGAGTGGCCTTTGGGCCTTGTACAAGGTAAACCTGTCTGTAAAAAGATAAAAAAAAATGAAATATATTTTTAATTAAAAAATTCTAAAAAAAAATTATCAAAATATGTAAACCAACTACAATGTAATATTTATTATTTATCTTTTCATAAATAACTATGAAAACTTTTTTATTTCTTTATAAATTGATAAATGATAAACATTGCATTGTATTAGTTGGTTTATTTATTTACAAGAATGATTTTATATTTACAACATTCTAAAAACACAATCTAAAAACACAATCTAATCAATAAATAGTGTTTAATATCTTTGTTGTCAATAACTCAAGAATAAAGAAAATGTATAAATGCAATTTCATATGTTTGGGTTTTATTAAAATTCTGATAATTGCTTTTTAATACAATAAACATTGCTGGGGGAGTGAATATTTTTATGATTTAGTAAATCTTTATAAATTTATGGATAAAAAATTATTTTCATATTTCTTTATAAATTGGTAAATGATAGACATTGTATTGTAGTTGGTTTGTATTTTTATAATGTGGTAAATATAAAATTATTCCTGTAAATAATCTAATAAATGAATAGTTTAATATTTTTGTTGTAAATTCTCAAAGAAAAAACAAACTACAAATTCACTTTCATATGTTTGAGTTTTATTAAAATTCTAATCATCACTTTTTAAAACAAAAAAATTATTGAATGACGGTAGTTAAATAATAGTGTTGTCAAGGGAATAACTGTCCCTTTGACACACCATTTTATTGCAGATACAAAGGTTAAACTTTGCCATATATGCTTTATAAAACTTGTTGTTCCTTCTCTTTGTTTTTATGATACTGGAAATACTATTAATGCTGTCAAAGATTTCAAAAGCCTTTTTTTCGTATTGTGGTATAGATTGAATATTTACTGCTTTTAATGTAAAGAAAATCCTGCTTATGAAAAGTGTTTTGTTTTGCGTATTAATCTATGTTTATGGAATGTAAAGGTTGTGTGTGTGTGTGTGTGTGTGTGTGTGTGTGTGTGTGTGTGTGTGTGTATATATATATATATATATATATATATATATATATATATATATATATATATATATAAAACATTACTTAATAAATAGAAGATAAAATACTCAAGTTCTGTCTTGGAATATTAACACTGTATAATTTTCTTGTTACTCTTTTGTCCATTTGTATACTTCTAAAATTTTCAATATTTAATTTGTGCAAATTAAGACGAGTTTTGATAATCATATACTCCACCCCCCAAAAATTCCTACCCAATTCACTTAGTCCATAGGACTCCTGTGAATTCACTATTTAAAATTACCATTTTGGTGGATTGTTTGGTATTAATTTGATTAACATGGCTGACCTGGCTTGCTTTTTGTATTTATTGCTGTCTTTTTACTTATTTTAGTAAATCATTTTGCTTCACTTTGTATTGAATAATAACCATATCAGTTCCTTTACCAAATATACAAGGATTTATATACTTTAGACATATGTGAACTCCCATCAGTTCTTGATATAACAATTCAGTTCTTAGAACCAAAATGAGACTACCTACACATATGATTCGATGAAACTGGTGAAGGCTTGTGTAGAACCAGTCACACTTTTCAAAAGGACTGATAACAGAAATAGTGCACAGTATTCTGTTAAGCCTCTAAAGAGCCTTTCACATTTGAATTAATGTAGTCCTTTTAGAATGGTTGCTAACCAAAGGCAAGATAGCCCAATCTCCCTTGCTATTTAAACCATCGCTAGGAAGAATACATGGATTCATGCCTTTTCCAAGTGAATTTGCTATTGAGTTGCTATTACACTAGACACAAACACACACACATATATATTAGGCTTTTGACTTGGCTTTTTGTAAAATAATTGCTTTCCTGCCTCATAATTCGATGAAACTTGGTACAAAAATAATGAAGATGGGTTTAATTCAGTTTATTATTTAAAAAATGTCCTACCCAACATAAAATTTCTAAAATTGTATATAAATGTAGTAGTACTATAACTTTCTGGAACCTTTTTAGAACTTGTTTTTGTTTATTTGTAAGTTTGTATATTATGCTATAACTATAAACTGTTAAATACGTTAAAAATACATAAGTACGTTTCAATTACATCATTAGCAAAATGACAAATATTGCCTCTGAATTTTTTATTCTACCTTTATTGTTTATATGATAAAATTGAATTTTCTGTTTTTGGGTGACCTTTTATTCAAGAAACAAGGTAATGTCTTTCATTACTTTTGAACAAAGTTCATTGATTTTTGACACAGGAACATAGGCTTACAAAAAAGTCATAAACCTAATATATAATAAAATAATTTGTCTACGTGTTCAATTTTTAAAATGAAAACTTTGGGTTTGAAATCTTTTTGAGTGTTTCTTAAACTTTTTACTCTTGTGTCACTCTTGAAATAGTTTTCATATTTCAGGGAATCCCCTGAATAAAGATTATTATATACCTTTAATTATATCTGTCTCTTGTATTTTTATCATAGTTTACATGGTAAATATAATATATGGATATCATGCATGAATTCTGTACTTGATTGAGTCATGAATCCGCCATGTACAGGTGAAGGTAATTTCAAACTGACACCATATAGACATCACTAAATATATTCCCAATGATTATTATAATTTTAAATAATATAAGATGTTGAAGCCTTTATTATAATAATCAAGGATTTTCTGACAATATGTTGTACATGTAAAAATTACAAATATAAAATAAAACAAAGATTACTAAAAAATGCTTTAGCGTATTTATCGCTCTTTGTTATGGAACCCCTAGCAACCTCTTGTGGAACCCTATGGTTCTGGGGAGCACCTAACAGTTCAGTTCTTTGAACCAAAATGACAATTTGCTCACCAAAAGAAGATAGCTTGTCAATTTTAATGCCTTCAAAACTACTCTCCATTAATCATCAGAGAGACCCCCTTCCTGCCTTTCACCAGCATATCTGATGTTAACCTCCAGGAAAGTGACTAGTGCCACCTTGGGCTAATGTTCTCAGCTGACATGAAGTGGAAAAACTATATTGAATCCATTACTAGGTCAGCTGCTAAGAACGTTGGTTTACTCTCTCTTGTGAGACAATTTTTCTCTCCAGATCTTACATATCTATAAGTCTATCATTTGTTCTTGCTTAGAATATTGCTGTCACATATGGTTCTGTGCCCTTGCTATTTGTCTTGAGCTACTTGATAAAATCTAAAGAAGAATCAGCAATATTATTGGTCCTGATCTGACAGCTTGGCTTCTGGTCACTTTCCCATTGCTTCCCTATGTCTTTTCTATAAATACTTTTATTATAATTGTTTGGATGAACTCTTTGTTATGGTACCTAGACTTTATGAATTTAAGTGCCTTACTAGACAGATGAGATCTCATCGATTTACAGCTGAGCTGGCTAGATGTAGCTGTAAGTTCTCTGCTAACAGTTTTTTTTTTCTTGCACTTCTCACTTATGAAACTCCGTTCCAGCTCCATGCTTTCCAGCCAACTTTAATCTGCAAAAATTTAAATTCACTGTCAATCGCTATCTATTGTCCTCCTGATTACTTTTTTTTTCTTTCTTCTCATTATTAATGTTTCTGTTCTTAATTCTTCCACACCCTGTAACCCCTTGCATTTTAGTGGTTTTACTGCCTTGGTTGGGGTGATATATATCTATCTATATATATATATATATATATATATATTTTATTTTTTATAAAAAAATTATAACATAAGTATGTTATAAAAATATGTTGATTTTATAACATACTTATGTTATAATTTTTATATAAAAATAATTATATTGCTCTACTTTGTATTGAGCACTCTTTTAAGAATAGTAATTGTTGGTTATTGGAATTCATTCCATATATACCAATTATATACTTGTGTGTGTATATATATATATATATATATATATATATAGCAAATACCCTTGGGGAGGGTATGAATCGCTCTCTTCTTCTCTGTAAGTATGGTTTAAATAACAAGGCTTATTGGGCATTCTTGCCTTTGTTGGCAACATTTCTAGAAGGAAAACTGAATTCCAACATTAGAAGAGCTCTTTAAAAACTTAATGGAACTGGTGCACCATTTCTGCTGTCAGTCCTTTTGATTGATTGATTTGTTTTTTATGACTTACCAACCTTTTAGGTTATTTAAAGCTGGAAAACATTTTTTGATTGTAAGAATTTTTTTTCTTTCATTTAGATAATAATGATTTAGTGATAAGTCTTACTAGTTAACTCATAATAGCTAGGGTTGAAGAGGTGGATTCATACCTTCCCCAAAGTAACTTTAAATAGTCCACAGGACTAGTGTGATTTCTCTCTCTCTCTCCACACACACACACACACACATATATATATATATATATATATATATATATATATAAGCATTCCCATTATTCACTTCACTTTTTATAGAGAAAAAAAATCAGAATCTAAGACTATATCCTTCACTTTGCCATTAAGACAAGATAGAATGCTGTTATTATTTTACTTATTGAATATGAGAAGAAACTATTGATAATTTGTTTGCAGTATGAGTGCTTAACCCAAAAGCTTTGGGGAATTTGATCATAAAAAATACTTACCCTAACATAGGTACCTCCACAAAATCGCTAAAAAAAAGGGCATAGCTTGATGAAAAAGATGCCAACCTTGCTGAAAACAAAATTTTATCGTCTAAAGGCTTATGTCATCATTAAGAGGAAACACCAAAGATTTTTTTTAAATTTTTCCTTTTTAGAACATTCTAAATTTTGATTAAAAAAAAAAACCTTGTTTCTCTTTGTACCACAGTAACTAGTAAAATAACATAGACAATTTTTAGCACATTTTTTTGGTATGACAATCATTAATTTGGAAAATCTTGCAAAAATAAAAATAATTGTCAGATGTTAATGAAACTTTCAGGAACTATTCACAGATGATCAAAATTATTATAAGTATTTTTTTTTTTATTAAAGTCATGGCAGAAATATTTTTTTTTATATTTATTACCCCCTCCCATAACTAATTTTATGAAAACGCTAGAAATTCGATTGCATCGGGTTTAGTGATTACAATAGTTAAAAGCACAAGAATTTGAGGAATGCGAATCTTTTGTTTTTAATTGGATACCCCCTACATGAAAATCAGCTCTGAATTGTAACATACAAAATTCAATAAAACAAACATATTATTTAATTTTAAATGCTTTTATTTGCTTTTATGAATATGGACAATGTTTTCTGAAAGTAAAAAAATTTTTTTGATGAAAACTGAACTTTTAATACAATTATTTGTTATTTCTTAATTATAATAGATTCTTACATTTAAGTTGTTAAAATATAAAATTAGTTAAAAGCTGCATCTGGTTTCCTGAGTCTCCTTATGAGATAGATCTTTTTTTTAGCGTGTTGTAAATTGTATCATTTTGACTAATCAGAAGATCCGCAGTAATTAAGAAATGTAATTTTGTGTTTATAATCAGGCTGTAATTATAAAGTACGGAAGACCAACCATAATACAATTAAGTTGCATTATTTGAGTTAAGCATTGTTCTCCACTTTTAAGGCCTTTACTTTTGTGAAACACGTGTGGAGAAGTTAATTTGATTTTTCAATTTCAACTGAGAAGGGTACCTAAAAGTATCAGTATCATCTTATGAAATTTATATGATCTTATTTTTATATTAATCTCAGTTACAGCATTTTTTCCATAAATAAAATATCAAAATTAATAATAAAATGAATGGAAATACAAATAACACAGTAAAATGTAATAAATGTACATAAAATTAGAGTATTTTATGTACAATTAAGAAATGTACCTATAAATTAATTAGATACCTTTCTTATGAAATATGAAATTTAATCTCACTCTTAACAGTCTTATTTCAATTTCTTTATAATATATTTTCCATAAAGCATTGTAAACGTAAAGGTGAAAGCTAAATACAAAAAAAAAAAAAATTAGAGCTCTGAAAGTTTTCCTTAAAAATAACGAGGTAAATAATTTGTTCACTTAAATGTAAATTATTTCACTTTTTCTCCTTCAAGTAGAACAAATTATCCTCACAGAATCCATCAATATGTCATTCATCACCTGTCAAGGACGCGAAAGTTTATGACCTGGTTTGTTTTATTTTCAAATTACATCTTTTGGCAGAAGCTAGCTAAGTTAAGCTTGGTTCAAAATATTTTAAATAAACATTATAATTTCTGATTTTCTTAAAATAAGTTTTGAAAAAAATGATAATTGATATTTAAAAGAATTTCAAAGTGAGATTTCCAGTTTTTGTATAAAATGGAAAAAAAAATGGTCACTTTTGCTGACTCAAAAAAAAAAAAACCCAAAAAAAACCAAGATTTTTAATGAAAATTTCGGCCGTGCTAGGAACGATTAAAAAATGTAAAAAAAAAATACCCTCAAAATACTTTGATCTTTCCTCTTAATAATAACATAAACATTTAGACGATAAAATTTTGTTTTTGTCAAATTTGACGTCTTTTTCATCATGCTATACTCTTTTTTTAGCGATCTCGTGGAGGTACCTACCCTAACATCTAGTTTCCACCATCTTCTTCAAAGTCATCATTTTGGTCATCTATACAAGGAACTCACAAAATGTAGCTGCAAACATTTGTACTGTATTTTGTCTGTATAAGACATACAGACAAAATATACTCAAATTGTTTAAAGTTTTGGATATCATTTAAGTGCAAAGTAGAACATGCTTATTTTAATGTTTAGCTTTGTTTATCACTGTGCTTTAGAGAATGGTTTTATATTCTGTAAAAGAAAAAATAGGAATTTCTTTTGGCTTCTTGATTCAATGATTCTTGTAAATATCAATATAGAGGAAGATCATATTCATTGATTGTTCCATGAACTTAAAAAAAAAGAAATTCTCATTTTCAGCTTACCTTTAGCCAGGTTGTATTTTTTCTTGTGTGAATGATAAAAGTGATTTTATTTAGAAAACTATGAGGAATGACTTATAAATCTCTGAATTCCTGGAATGAGAAGTTATTATTTACAATCAGACTAATGTCTCCATTTTTGTTGTTCCTTGTAACCTTCAGGGAATTCTAAACTGAACTCTTTATTTAATTTATTAGGATAGGTTTTTCTTGTTTTAATGTTCATGCCTAGGAATATCTTGCTCTTTTTAAGTACAGCTCAGTTTTTGCTAACCATGTCTCTACTAAATTTACCCAACACTGGGATGAGCTCATATTTATTATGCCACCAAATTCACAAGTCAACATGTTAATCTGTTGTCTTGTAGATTAAATAAAGCATTCAGTTTGAAATTTTCTGAAAGTTACCAGGATCACCAGACACCTGAAGAAGGCTGGAAGACACAATTGTGGAAATGTTGTCATAATAACAACAAAAATGAAGACATTAGTCTGAATATAAATAATGTAAAGACATGTGTATGGCACTATATGGCCATTATACTGAAAATAAGCTACTATAAGGTTATATTCATTATATCCCATAGTTTTCATCAAAAAATACAGTTATAATTTGCCAAGGAATATTTAGGAAAAAAAAATTCAACTGATGGTTCCTTTTTATATATATATATATATATATATATATATATATATATATATATATATATATAATCATTTTTTTTTAATTAACATTTTAACATAATTTTGATTTGTAATCATAATCATTTATAATCATATGAATTTAATTCCCTTGGTCATAAAGAATTTCCATCTTGGCTATTAATGGAAACAGAATATTAGATTTTGAGGATTCAATATTGAATTCTATTTTAGTGAGTTTGTCTTGTATCAATGACTGTTGCAAATAAAAATGTATGAAACAGATCACCAAAACTCATTAAAAAAAAAAAAAATGTTTGATGGCCATGCTATTGGGAAGTAATTAACCTGTCTTTTTTAAGAGACTGGTTCGTGAGCAAAATCTGGCAGCCTGGAACCAATTGTTATATGGCAAAGGATTGTGGATTTTACAGGTACTAAGAAAAAAAAAAATACAATTATTACCTTTGTCTTATAACTGTTAGATTTGCAAATATATTTCATATGCCAAACAGAACAAATATTTTGGGACAGCTTATACTATCATCGTCATTATCAATCTGATGACTGGGTGTGGTTATTGGGTTGCTGAGCACCTAACCAGCTTGAAAAGGTATTCGTTCATGAGCAGCATGTCTTGGGCAAGTAGACCTGATAGAGCACATTCTTCCCCAGGTCAGTGTACCTACTAATATATCGGTGTGTGGCTGAGTGGTTAGAATGTTTGCTTTCTGGCCTTTGAGACCCAGGTTCAAATCTCACCATGGTAGACTTGTCAAAGTGGCCTGTACAGGCAATCCCCTTGTGTGACACCATTGGAAAACCACACTACGGATTAACCCAAGCTTTATGAGTGAAATTTGGTGGATGGAAGCATTCAGAAGCTGTCGATGCTTTTGCTAACACAAAATCACAAGTTTTCATGATCAAGGTTTTGAGCCTGCTGATCTTGTTTTTTAAAAAAAAAAAAAATTGCTCATGCCAGATTATTCACTCTCTCCCCAAAACTGTAAGGTCTGCTCAGCTGAGTTGCTGTATAAACCATAGGTGGACCATGTGGGTTGAGCAGGCATCTATAATAGGAATTTGCTAGCCCCTTCTGGCAAGACAGGTGTGTTTGGAAATGAGTAGTAGCCAGGCATAGCATTTAATATATATATATATATATATATATATCTCAGCAATCCCTCTTTTATACAAGGTTTCATTAAAAATGACTGACAAGGTACTGCAGTTTTTTTTATTTAATTTTTTTTTGTGTTCGTATAAGTGTTTTCTTTTCTGAACATAAAGTATATAGAAATTGTCTGAATGTTCTATATGTCCAAGTGCTTTTGGCTATTCTTTTAACCATTATCAAGGATGATTTTATTTTTACTTTTAACTGAATGTATGAATTTTTTTTTATTTATCTAGAATTATAGAAATATTTTTATTTTCCAAACACGGTCAGCACATTGTGGATGTGTTCCTAGTTGATACTGAGTGTTGACTTTTGGGTTTTTCTTAATGCTTCCATTATTTTTAGACATGCATAAAAAATTCCATACATTTAGTTAAAAGTAAAAATTAAATTATCTTTGATAATTGCTAAAAGAATAGTCAGACATACAGAACATTGAAACAATTTCTATCAACTTTGTTGAGAAAAGAAAAAAAATTATATGAACACAAGAAAAATTAAATAAAAAAAACTTAAGTGCAGTAACATGTCAGTTGTTTTTAACGAAACTTATATATAATATGCTGTTGACATTAGAAAAATGATATAAACTTGATCAAAGAATTAAAAGATGGAGAAATATAGTTAAGTGATTGATTCTAATGCTAGCTTTAAGGATACCAACATATGTAGTTTAATTAGGTGAGATGAAGAGTGCTTGAGGGGAGGCGATGCCAGTGTCATCTGCAGTCTGCCAATTCCATACCGGGAATGTTTCCCTGCCACCTGTGTCTGAGAACTTGTTGTTTGTGGATCAGGCTGTTATCTCATTTGGCACCCCACAGAAGGAGATTGGAGGACAGCATCGTTGTCAGCAATGACAGACAGCCTTACAGAGAGAGAGAGAGAGTTTTATAATGAAATTGTAATTGGTATGTTGTATTTATTTCATTGCTTTATTTGTATCTGTTTTTATTTATGTATTTTTTTTTTTTCAAGCAACTCTTTATCATTAGATGTGATCTCTAAAATCAGCAAGTGCCTGCCTCTTTTCTGATCACCTTGGTGCTTTCTTATGGAACCACTTTGTGTGTTGATATGATTGCCACCAGTGTTTTATTTTCTTTTGTTTATTATGCTGAAAGCACTTGAGCACTAAATAATTTGCATCTTCTTATGAGAATTAATCCCGATCTTTGTGAAGTTGGCATATTTGTTGGTGAACGATCACAAAAATAAACTTACCCCCTTTCTTCCACTCTCTGTTAAGATTAAATTTACTGTAAAAAAAAAAAGACCAAGTTGGTTAATTATAAAGTTCATTTATTTTATACATCTATACTAAAGAAAAGAAAAAGTGATGTAATTTGGTCATATTCTGATTTTTAATGCACAGCATAAAGATTGAATGACAAAACTTGCTAAAATATGTTTTATATCAAAAGGCTGTCAGATTTGTAGCTTGACCATCAATTTTTTTTACTCCTTACTGTCAGAAACCTTTGTTAATGTGATTTAAAACTGGGAAGTAGTGGAGTAGTAGTAAGCATTAGGGGGTAGTTGTAAACATCTTGTTACTTGTGTATTATGGCGTTAAATGTAATTGGTGCTAAAATACTAATTCTCACTATCCCCTCCACTATCTTATAACCAAACTTTTACTATATGTATGTATATATAACCAATATGTAACTATAACCAATATATAACTATATGTATGTATATATAACCAAACTTTTACTATATGTATGTTAAGTGAATGATATGTTTAATAAATTCTACTTGTTATACAAGGGACTGAAAAAATAGTTATACAGTAAGTAGTATAGCAGTATTACCAATGTAATACATTTTGTGCCTATTTTTGCTTTTGATACTGTATACCTACTTTTGCATACCACTGTATTATAGGTTGCCTAAACAACTACCATGTGTGTATCTCCTTCTTTTAATGTAGTAATTTTTTGTAGCTTAGATGTGGCACAAGGCCGAAAGTATGGGGCATCCAGTGAGTAATGAACTCACTACTCATTCGTAATTGTGTTAGCGAGACAAGCTTGTTAACCATTACACTGCCTTGGGGTGCCCCTCTGTCTTTTAATGTATGTGTGTTGGGGATAAGAGGGTATTGCAAAGTTCTTAGCCCAACCAAGAAGGGAATAAAAAAAAAATCCTGATATTTGGGCATTTGTTAAGATTTAGGAAAGTGCATCGAGTTTTTTCAGCACCCTCTTGTGTGAAGGGTACCTGAATAAGACTCTTAATGATTTAAAAAAAAAAAAAAAAATATATATATATTTTTCAGCATGATCTCCTTGTCAGTAGATTTAATTCAGTCTTCAATATTAATCACATAGATACAACATTATACAGTGAAAATTTCAGATCAAAATTCAGCTAATAACTGTTAGGTTACAAACTTGATGATCCCACCACACACACATATACACACACTTTATTGAATTTAGCTGAAAAGGCTAGTGTGTTTAATTCTTTTTAATTACATCTTTCCAGTTTGGACTGTGCAACTGCTTATATACAATCAGATTTATGAATAAAAAATAAATACAAAAAATATCCTGATTTTTTTTTTTTTTTTACGTGTTAGCTGAAAATATTCAACATTATGAAATTTGAACAGATTCTTTATGAATTGGAAAGTACAGTGGGTTTTGTTTGAATCTTTTCTTCTTAAGCTTGGCTATGATGCTGTAAATATTCTTATTTGAATTAACCATTTAGTGCCAGGACATGATTGCAAAATTTGGCGAAAATCACTATAAATTGACAAATCAGAAATTGTATTTTAACACTATAGTGTATTTTAGTCTTTTTCGAAGTATACTGTCAATAAAAATAAAATTTATCCAAATTAATGATCATTCTGTACAATATATATATATATATATATATATATATATATATATATATATATATATGGCCATGAGATATCACTTATTGTTTATTTTAAAAAACATATTTCTTAGCTCTCTCTAATCGCATTGATCACTATCTTGGCTAAATTTGGTAATATTTATTTGCTTACCAGCAATGCATATATAATTGCTAATATCTAGTCATCTCATTTACCTAACCCTATATATATATATATATATATATATATATATATATATATAAGGAGTAGTTAAATTTGCCTATTGTCTGTTTCACACTCCACTCTGGTCTTTTGAACAGGAGTAGAGGTTTATCCATTGTTTCCTGTTTATGATTGGGTTTCCAGTTCCTTCTAAAATCTTCTCATTGTCTTTAAAATTTAGCATTGTACATTATTCACAAGTATTACTTCCCCTTTCACTGCATTTTTTTTTCTTTTTCAAAAGCTTCTGACCTGCAGAGATTTCTTTGTTAATTTCCATTTTCAGAACTAGAATACAGTCACCTGCAGTGGCAGCACAACATCTTAAGCCTAAGTCTTAGTGGCATTTTTTTTTACCTTGCTTGGGGTGAATTGATTTATATATATATATATATATATATATATATTATGGGCATGTAGCCAAGTGGTTAAAAAAATCTCACATTCTGACCATGAGACCCAGGTTCGAATCTCACTACAGTTGATCTTTCAGGAAGGAAACTTCTGGATGTTATTGGTTTGGAGGGGGACAATCCCAGTGTGTGGCACCTTTGGAAAGTGCCTGAAAACCATACCATGTGTTGATCCAAGCCTTGTGAGTAAAATTGGGTAGATGGAACACTGGGTTCTGTTGATAAATGTGCTAGCAAGAAGTTACAAGTCATCATAACCGAGGGTTTTGGGTGTGCTGGCCTTGTTCAGATTGTTAATCACGCTAGATAATACGCTCTTTCCAGGAAACTAACTAAGTCTGTTCGGCATAGTTGCAGCATAAACCACAGGTGGGATCTATGGATGTTGAATAAACACAAATGTGCCCGAGTGAGCATCTGAACTAGGGATTAGTTAGTCACCCTAGTAAACAGGTATCCTTGAATCAGAGTGGCAAGCTATTATATATATATATATAATAGATATGCGGCTTAACCGAAAAAACAACTTTTTTCGGTTTCATCTTTACACCGTGAAACTATTGAAATTTTTTATGAAACCGAATGATTTTAGTTTTGTTTTTATCACTACTGAGTGACCAAATCTAAAGAAATACTGTTGAAAAAAACTTTCAGATGTTAATAAAATTAAATTTTATCAACATTTATACCATTGTAAGAGAAAAAGATTGAACAAAAATATGTTAAAAACATTTAATTGACTAGTTTTAGGAAATAAATGTGAAATCTATTTGTTTACAAAAGAAATGTAGAAGAAAAAAAATGCGGCATGATGTCTGAAAGTGAAATCTATTTGTTTCAGTTTTCAAAAAAAAAGTTAACAACAAAATAGCGAGTAAAAATAAAAAAAAATAGTCGTGAATTTTGTCTTAATGTTGAATTTTATGAAGTCAGATTTTTTGTAAGTGTTTTCTAGTAAGCTATTACGCCAATCACGAAATAAAGTTGTTGTAATCAAGAAAAATGAATGAAGATTTTTTTTTTATAAATAAATTTGTTTATCTAGGGTATGCACCTAAATTAGACATTAAGAATAATTAAAATAGTTTTTAATTTCACTTTTAAGATGTGTATATTTCCAGATATGCGAGTTTCTGTTTTCTACAAATAAAATTGTTTCTATCTAGCAAATACATGTAAAATTAG
The DNA here is from genome assembly GCA_903632075.3 of Acanthosepion pharaonis. Lineage (NCBI taxonomy): Eukaryota > Metazoa > Mollusca > Cephalopoda > Sepiida > Sepiidae > Acanthosepion > Acanthosepion pharaonis. Next base: position 6,060,101 of record CAHIKZ030000302.1, read on the forward strand.
ATATTAAAAAAATAAAGTTTTAATCTCAGCTTTAAAATGTGTATATTTTCAAAACTGCAAGTCATATTTTTAAACCCAAAGTAAAAATAATTCTTTTTTAACCACTGTTGTTTTTTTTTTTTTTTTTCTTGCTTACATGATCACTTCATCGGGTCAGAGAAATGAACATCTTCCTGGTTGTAATATAGTTTGTCTCCTAATTGAGTGTACAATTTCACAAATATTGATAAAGATTAAAGATAAAGATTTGCCACTTTGATTTTGTGAAACAAAGTAACATGTAAAATTTAGTCTTAAAAAAAAAAATCATTTCACATTTTTGGCTGGTCAAAGCAATACCATTTTAACTTGCTGTAAAAAAAAAAAATCAATGAATAAAGGCACATACAAATTACATATTTAGAAAGATTATATTATTTTCTTTTCACTCATATGTATATTTTTAAGATTGGACCAGAAATGCTTGAGATATTGCGAGTTGAACAGATTAGTATTATCAATCTCAAATGAAATCAGATATCGACTGGAAATGCTATCATTGCACAAGAAAATGAATGACTTCCTTAGAAAGCAAAAATACTAAATTAAAAACTAAAGCTGTACTGAAAACTCTGGTATCAAGAAAAACAAAACTGAACATAAATTGCCAAACTGACCAACTCTCTATGTGTGTGTATATATATATATATATATATATATATATATATATATATATATATATATATATATATATTTAATAATATTTTAATATGTTCCACTGATGGAATAATGTGCACCAAATGGTTAAGATAGTTGTGGTTTTCTCTCTGGCCTTGATTGACTGTATCAGCATGAATACTGTAATTGTTTTTTATAAAGGTTTAGTCAAACACAGAATCCAATTTTTGTTTGTGTGTGTGATGACAGATGTAGGCAAGTATTGATATACAAAAAAGGCATTGAGAGATTGCATATAATTATTCACAAGGTGTTATGAAAATTGTCTTCCATGGATATGATAGTCTTCTTTCCAAGTAACTTGAATTTTGTTATATTTTTGATTATATTAGCTCTCAGTAATAAGAAAAAAAAAGAGAACTACTTTTAATTATATCAAATCATATGTTCATAAAATCTTTCTGAAAGCAGCTTAATCTTTTTTTTTTTTATTAATTCATTTTATCCCTTCTTGATTGCCAATACCATTTTATTTTGTTTTTTACACTAAATCTGTTGTTGACAAAATAATTTTCAGTTTCTTTCAAATTTCTAAGCAGAGCAAGTGGAAAAATCGCAATTTTCATAAAATTAATTCTTTTTGTACCATAATAAAGTAAAATGTATGCTTTTTTTTGTATTACTTTAATTAATGTCAATCACAAATTTCTTTTAGATTTTCGATGTATGTATATATGTGTGTTTCTAGGTAGAAAATTTCAGTTATAAGCATTAGTGCTTGAGTTTTGCAGCAGTCAATTTTTGGACCCACACATGACATTTGCCTTTTATGTAAGACTGAGTTGTGCCATGCAGTCAGGAACAAGATGTCTTTATTGTGCGCACACAAACACTTTTATATATATATATATATATAGAGCTCTGTTTATTATAAAAACATTGAGATCTATGTGTGAATCAGTTTTAATATTTAATATTTTGTTAATAGGATCCACTTGGATTATATACCAACAGATTTATATATAAAAAAAAATAATAAAAATTATCTACGTCTGCTCTACGGTTGTATTGAGCGCTTTACTTAGTTGTTTACTCGTATCAGGGTTTTTTCTTTGGGCTTCAGACCTGCATCTGTGCGATTTTTTTTTTGTCGGCAGAAGTTCATGTTTGTAGCTCTTTCTTTTTTTAAAACCTTTTTTTCCCTCGAGATTGATTTGATTATTAGCAAATCAAAAATTTGAGGGTTTTTCGAAACGAGTCTAGTTATATATATATATAATTTTTACTATTTTTTTTTTTTTTTCTACAATAGGAGTAGATAGCTTCACCTATTGCCTGGTTCAAACTCCTTCCGTTTTTTTTTTTTTTTTTTTTTTAAACAGGAGTAGAAGTTTATCCCTTGTTTCCTGTTTAGGATTGGGTTTCTGGTTCCTTCTAAATTCTGTCAACTCTTTTCTTCTAATGTCTGAAACCCAAACTCTGAAATTTATACTTCTTCCCTTCTAAAGTTTTTTTTTTTTTTCTTCTCTTTCATTTTCAGTAGCCCCTTGCGTCTTAGTGGCCTTATTGCTTTACATGGGGTGAATTGATTAAAAAAATAAACTTATGGATTATTAATTAGTATCTAAAAACTGAAATCTTCAAATAGGAGTCTGTCAGAATATTTCCTTTATGGAAAGGATCCTTGAGTTTCTAAAATTTCAGAACTCCTGTCTTATAGTGTCAACTGGAGTTAAGTTTCTTTAAAATTTAGTAATATATTATTTGTAGATTGTGTTCTTATAATTGTCTTTTTAATCATTTTCCTATTTATTAATTCATTGTCGTTTTTTAGGTTAAAGTATATTAATTGCTTTTGTGTATGTGTTGGTTTTAATAGACTTTTATAGAGGTAAGTTTGTGTTATTATTCTTGGAAAAATCTAGCCATGTTCGATTTTCTTGCTGAATATTTTATTGATTTTATAAATCTGATGCTTATAGACTGTTTGGAAGAGACTTAAGCTTTGCGCTTGATTGAATGAGTTTCTAGAGCCACTTTGATCTTTTACTCACTTGATTTCAGATTTGCTCTATTTTTGTAAGTGTCTGTAAGTATAGTGTCACTCTTAGTCAAAATCACAATGTCATTGTGACATGTGTGGAATAGGATGGAGGATGATTTCTACTTTGGTAGATGAGAAAAAACAGTAAAAATTTACTTGGGTTTGTAATTTTGAAATAGTGTCGTTATTACCAAGTGAGAGAGCAGCATACCAACAAAGTGATAGCTGGGTACAAATATACAAAGGCTAATATATCCGCCATGGCATTCAGGTATATACGATGAACATGCATCACAGCCAAATGTACATGATATAATGACAGGTTTTGCTTGAACTATATCCCAAGTATATAAATGTAACTCCCAAGTTGCTTGAGATGCCTCATTTTTCAAAATTAAAAACATATCCAACCCTCTTGATACCCAATCATAATGCTCCCAGATTACTCTAGTTCATGAACAGATGTACTGTGTGGTAGCTGCCAAGAGACTTGCTCAACTGGTTATTTGTTTGAATTTTGAATCAAGAATAGTCAAATTTGTATGTTAGTGAACCAGAGCTAGAGTCAAATGGCAGAAATAGTGAACAGGACTTGCCTTATTCTTGACAAAAAAGAGTTTGTATTTGGCATGTAGGACTTCTATTTGAGAGAAGGCGAGTATATTGTTCCGTCAAAAGAGACTCTTCTTTGTTGTCCCACAAGAAATTGGTTCATTAGCAACTGTGTATAATATTAGCATGGTTGGACAGAATCGAGGAGGGACATCTGAGTGTGTTAGTGCTCCATTCTCAGATGCCCATATGTCTAGTATGTCTATCATCCGGGGCAAGTGATTAGTGATTCCCCATTATAAGTAAACCATCATGGAGATGAGAGAGGTCTTCGGTCAGGGTACATCATACTATACGTACAGTTGTGATAGGAGGAATGAACGATGAAGCGGATACAGGGAAGAGAACAACAATAAATAGCAAGAAACTGGTGTAGAGGGAAGAAACACCCAATCTGAAATTACATCCCAAAACAGAGTTGCTAACTTTTTTTGACCACATTGTATGTTGGCATTTCTGAAGATTGGTTCATTGATGTTTGTGTAAAAAAAATGGGACTTACTTCAAGTGGATTTGTCTTCTGCTGCTTTTATTCTCACTTGAGCTCAGTTAATTTTTTTCTTAGTTTTAGAACCAATCTTCAGAAACACCAACATACAGATTGGCTATTCTGGGTTTGTTTTGAAATTCAAACAAATATTATCTGAAGATGGCTGGAGTGTACATAATCTGAAATGTGAATGTAGCATTAAAGATGCGAACAGTCTGAACATTGTAAATAGTGTAATTAATTTGTATATATAGATGTAACTTCCAAGTTACCTAGGCTACCTCATTTTTCAGAATTAAAAAAAAACCCAACCCTCCTGCCTCCCAATTGTAATGCTCTCACATTACTCCTGTTTATGAACAGATGTACTGTGTGACAGTCACTAAGGGAGATGCTCAACTGGTTATGGTCAGGTAAGTCTAAATGATACTGAATGAAAGATTCACTTTCACTCATCTTAATTTATCAAGACAAAACCTGTGCATATTCACACCTCCAATCATGGAAGCCATGCCTGCTATAGCCTCAGAACATATATAATTTTATATTTTTTAAATACAGGCAACCAAAAAATTTATCACTACAGAAGCGAAAGATAAGGATAAAGACAAAAAATATTATATTCAGGGTGTGGCAGAGATACCTCCCACATAATGGTAAAACATTAGTGGCAATGGTGTCTTCCTCTTGACCTTTATTTTACCCATGAACCACTTTTACTCTTCATTTTTTGGGGTGGAACCCTATAACTGTTCAATGAAGAAGGAAAAAAAAAAAAAGCTTATTTTATTTTTTATTAATAGATAAGTTAAGGAATTCTTATATAATTTTCTTTATATATATATATATATATATATATATATATAAAAAATCTTTCCTTTATTTCCTCAGTTTTTACAGTCAAAACATCTGGTAGAGCAAAATGGGCACTAACATACATCGCATTTCTAGTATTTTAATATGATATAGATTACTGTAGAAATTCCAATTTTCAGTTGTAACAACCCGTTTCAAAGTGAAATTGCTTTATGGACCACTAAAATATTACTATGGACCCCCAGTTGAGAACCACTGATCTAGTTAATGTCTTACCATTATGTGGGAAGTATTTCTACTGTCCCCCTGTTTAACAGAGTTATTGACACTAGAATTGCAATTACACATTTAATAATATATCTTTAATATAACATTGTTCTTAATGTTTTTGTTTTAAAATTACAGGACTGCCTTTTGTTTAATTTTGCCTAACCTAATGTTATATGCTTACATGTAGTTCACTTCTTTCAGTTCCTATAAGAAAACAGATTTCCCCATAAAGAAGCCACCACCAACAAAAAAAAAAAAAAAAAAATCCATTTGTGTGGCTGCTTTATATTTAACTATATTGACTACAATGTAAGCAATATTTATTAAATATTTTAAATATAATTTTTTTTTTCTGGCAGCTTATCTGAATTTGTCAGTAAACAACACTTTTGGTTTTACAAATGTTTTACACACACAGATTATATATATATATATATATATATATATATATATATATATATATATATATGTTATGTTATTTATTTACTTTTTAATTGTGATCACCCCAAGCAAGCCACTAAGACACCCAGGGGTTACTGGGTGTAGAAGTATTAAAAAGCAGAAACTTTACTAAGGAGTGAGAATAAAAGAAGAATAATCAGGTGTACAGTAGATCGCAGTTGACATTGCATTAAAATTTTTAAAGATTAAAGTTGATTGGAAAGCATGGAGCCAGAAAGGAGTTCCACAAGCAAGAAGTGCAAGAAAAGAAACTGTTTGCATTGAACTTACAATTACATCTAGCCTTAAATTGATGAGACATTGTTGCCAGTTTAGGACTGCTTAAATTCATAAAGTCTAGGTATATATAAAAATAGATACTGAGGTCAACACTGGGAGGTGACTGTCTCCTTCATAATGGAGTGCAATCTTCATGGCCTGAAGATAGCATTCAAGCATAAAACGGACTGTTGCCACTCGGTACTGATTTCAGTATTTATTTTTGTACTTACATCCCTGGTATGGAAAAGTAAAATTCCTTTTCCGTACAAAAGGAAATGACTTTTCATGCTATGCATTTGCAACTTAGAAGTGTTAACAAGAATACAACTTAGCTTCTTGTTTGCAAATTTGAAAGAGGTAAAGTGAATCTAGTTGTCTTTTTGTTTTTTTTTTTTGTTTTTTTTCCCCCCATATTAAATAGTCAATAAATCAAGAAAAGTTCAAGTAACCAATCTGGGTAACAGGTAAGTCACTTGAACTTTTATAGATTTTATTGAATATTATAGCTCTAGTTATCTATTGAGTACTTTTTAGCAGAGGTTCTACTAACCTGAAAAAAACCTGTAAAATTCTCGTAATGTTCACATTTTTCAGTTGTATTATAATTATTATTTTTATATTAAGCATTGAAATTATCTTTTCACAAGCTGGAAAATTTAGATTGGAGTTCATTTCTTTAAAGTTACCTCAATATTAAGAATACAAAGGCTATTCTGTTTTCATTTATTTTTTTCTCTCTTTTTCTTCAGGCTTTGGAGTCTTTAACAATTGCTACTTTCTTATTGGGAGTGATTCCATTGCTGTTGGGAATGCTGTTTGAACTTGTCATTGTGGTGCCTCTTCGGGTTCCTGTTGACCAAACACCTCTCTACTTTCCATGGCAGGTGAGTATGCTTGCATTCATCAAGACCCCTTCTGAAGCCATGGGGAAATATTAAGCAAGATGAGGTATTGAAATGGGGTTTGGGTCAATGACTTTCAGAGGAAAAGGAATCAAAATAACAAGCAATCAGGTTGTGAGAAGAAATTATGGTAACTTGTTTTTGTTCTTTGTGTTTAAAAAGAATTTATAGAATTTCTGAGAGTCATTTGGACAACTGAACTCATTGTTCCCACAATGTTTCAGTTGTTCCAATTTATGGTTTTCTTCAGGTATACAATCCTCATGGAAAAAGCGGATCTCTCTCTCTCTCTCTCTCTGGTTTCTCTCTTTTGTGTCACTCTTTTTTTTTCTCTCTACCCCACTCTTTTTTAAACCCTCTTTCATTTTTGCCCTTCCTCTCTTTTTTCTTTACCTTTCCCACCTCTCCTCTTTCTTTTCCCCACCTCTCCTCTTTCTTTTCCCCACCTCTCCTCTTTCTTTTCCCCACCTCTCCTCTTTCTTTTCCCCACCTCTCCTCTTTCTTTTCCCCACCTCTCCTCTTTCTTTTCCCCACCTCTCCTCTTTCTTTTCCCCATACCTTTTTTTGCATCTAAAAGCTGAAAAGATGTGTAAACATAGCTAACACAATGAGTTTGAATAATTATTGTGGCGAATAGCAAAGTCCACTATTTGTTGAACATTGTGGATTGGTGCTGGAAAATCACAATGAACTTTGCCATATATATGAAACCACATCAGTTCAGGACTTTCAACAGCAGCATCAGCAGCAACAAAAATGGATAGCGCATGTAATATGAAGAGAAAATAATGGCACAATCAAGATACTGACATTCCACACTAATTCACAGAAAAGGTTAGGAAAAAAGCTCCCCCCTCCCATCATTACTGGAAAGAGCGATAACAGT